>CAJDSM010035230.1:20310-39724 GCA_903981925.1 Ostrea lurida | reverse complement strand
TTTGTATATCACTTCATCTAGAGGTCCATACTGCGCTTAAATGAATTTAGACCTATTTTTAATTGAAAAGAGCATTAAAAGATAAAATTCTGTCTCAAAGACATCATTCTCTTAACAAAGGAATTGAACAACGATCTCAGGGCAGCAGTTTTCTTTACTTTAGAGCGGGGGATCCTTAAGTGAGCAGTAAGCTCACAAGAATCCTTGTTTTATATAATGAGGCCATCTCATATCACATGACCCCTTGGCATCACACGCAGGGTCCCAGGAAATTAATTCACAAGAATGTGACAATTTTACGGATATAGGGCCTAGGCGGTCCCAAATCTGTATGTTGTTAATAATCTCTTAAAGTTTCTTGCTTTTCTGTATGAAGCAAAGTGTCAGGTGATGCGATTATGCTCATGGGCCTCCTGTTTAATTCATCTTGATCCCTGTACTGCTGTTGTCTATGATGAGTAACATATTTTAGGAAACCCAGCCATTTTCTCTTTGATCAGAATCAATTTTATTTACTGCTCATAAAAAATTAAATCAATGTTGTTAGCAAGCGAAATTTATAAATGAGACTGCATGATATTTGATGTCAACAAAAAGCAGATGTTTCAGCATTCCTATAATCTACATACATGTAAAACAAATATGGCGATGTGCAGGCAAGTTGAATCCTCTTCCAGTTCTCAAACAATCAAGAGCGGGTCCCAAATCAATTGATCGTAGTCAGCTCTGATCCACTTCTTTGGACAATATGTATAACATCATTGATGACTTGGGGGGGGGGGGGATCAGTCCTACCATTCCTTTGGAAGATGTGGCTGCTTTTTATTGAGCTTGTATAGGAAAGATATCAGCTGTATATTTCTGAGCCCTAATAGGCATCAAAAATAAAGTTCTTGGTTTGTTGAATGGTGCAGGACAAACTTCTTGTCTCGGATTGTTCCCTTATTTGATTATGTGTAATATTTGTTATGCACACATACATTTCCTTCACTTACATTGTGGCGTGGTTCTTAAAACTATTACCTTTCTCATCGACTTGACTGTGGATAAACATGTCTGAAGAATACTAGTCTTATACTGAGGCAGATATTTCCACGCTTTTATGACAATAATTAGTTTAGGAGTAGATTATGGGGAAGTTTATTTTTGGCTGTTAATAAGTAACCTTCAATATTCTATACCTACAGGAATATACCAATTATGTGATCGGAGCGATAATTCAGCGGGTAACTGATATACATCATAGGAATATGTTAATTTCGTAAGAACTTCCCTGAATAAATAGGTGGAGGAGAATTTAAACAGATTTCGGTGGTGAGATACATCAAATTTATATGAGTACCACTGGGGTCTTAACAAAGACCTATACAAAATTGAGACTAGTTAGTGCGCGAATCACTAGAACTCACGGCAATTCAAAAGCGATAAGATTTGATATTGGCGTTAAAGTTATATTTATCGAGTAGCAATATGTAGAATACTTTCTGTAAATAATCGTAGGCCTAGGAATACAGATCTGCAAGAGAAAAATTTGGGAAGTCTATCTTCAATTTAAATAAAGATGGAACGAGCTAAGACAAATGCAAACAATGGTGGGTCCTCAAGCTTATGGGTGATCATAGAATTAGTTTACACACTATTGCCAATTATTATGTGGAATAAGATATCACTTTTAATGGAAAATGTCGGGATATAGCTCTTGGCGATACACAATTTGAGGATCATCTAAGCAAGTCGCTCTCGCTATTCAAGTAAGCAGCAATAGTGTAGAATCCTTTGTACATATATATCGCAATCTGATACTGTACTGCTGCTAATATTAGGTGCTCCCTCTACCTCTTCATGTATCCATCCAACCTTCTAATCAATCTTCTCTTTAGGCCATTCTCTAATGTGATAACAAATCACACTGCGAACCCTCAGGTGGGCACAAGGACCATGAGTTCACTCTGTGTACATTGTGTCTAACAACACAGGGGAATCAAGGTAGGTTAAATACTATATACTGTTCCATTTGGAAGTGTGGATCCAGAACTTTACCTAGAATCTTCAAGGTTGGTGATACTGTCGAGTGGAGAAGTTGTGAATACCAGGGGATGGTATGATAGACAGTGCCAGTAATGTGTTTGGAGTAGACTAATGGCTCATCAAGTTGTAATTACCTGATCGTTACTATAGTGTGTTACTCGTCTCATCGTATACTTGACATTGATTGGTTGAAATTTTTGTACTTTATCTTCCAACTTTCTTGTGGCTGGAAGGTTGTTTTTAATTCCAACGTGGTAGTTGAGAGAAAATCACTCCAGGATGCTAGCACCTTTTTGTGCATCATAGCACGTTTTGTCGCTTGGTTCTCGGCACATCTGCAAACCCACTGGTAGCTGATTGCTAGTTTAAAACGATCAGCTAGGCACTATGAAGGTGAAATTCTTCCATTTGATTTGTGATTCTCCTCATCTTCCTACACAAGTCAAGGACATGCTGGTCGTCTTCGCGGCTCTCTTTATATATTATCGTTCTCTACCATGTACCCTGCGGAATCTCGGTGGATCTCAATAATTATTTGGCTCTTGTTTCTGCTGTATGCGTGCCTTTTTCGGCTCCCTCGCAGGTAGTACTGACGCTCAACTTGTCTCTTTGATCTCGGTTTGACTTTGTGAGTTCATGAATTTTATCATATCGGCTCGCACATTTAGTAGATTCTGTCTCACGACTGTAATTTAGTAGAAGCGACTCATACCAATATTGATCTCGAATTAACGCTTAGCCACTGTGGTGAATGTTGTTTTATTTTGGATGATGGTCGTGGGATTCAATCTGGCCTTGTTCAAATGAAGGCCCCAGGGTCATTCTCGATCAATGTCAAAGTGCGGTACTATGTAATCTTACATTTGGGCCACTCCAAAAAATACAGAGGGTTTGAGGTACCAGCTATTCTCTACACAATCCTTTGCTCTGCGCTCTCCACTAGTAAGATACTAATTTAGTGGGGCAGTGCTGGACATGGGTGGGTGACAGTGGCTCCAGATAAACAGGACCTGGATAGATTCATATTGTGTCAACACATGCTTTGTTTTGTGGTATATATACTTACCACTGATCCAGGGGCCTGCATCATCTCAACGGCTTTACATTGACTTAGCGCAACAAACAATAGCAAATAGCGAGCCGCCTTAGACTGCCGAGGTTAGAGAATGGCTGTAGAGGTCTAATGCGATTTAAGGGCTCTTAGATCTAACAGGGTCTTTCATGGTACAATGAGTGAATTATAATTGGGGAGAGACTATCCTTCTGTTCATAAAATAGGATCAGTTAGTTGTTCTGGTGTTAAAGACCATTAGGCCGGTTGTTAATTCCAAAATCGGCTTTTCCTTGAAATTCCATTGAAGCGTGCAGTATCTCTCTCTGGTTTTCTGAGATTTAGTGGTAACATCCTTGTTTTCAAGTCGATGCGACGGAGTGGGTCGATCACTATTCTAGAGTATCAGTAGGCATACAATTCATAGTGATTCCTTTCGTATGATTAATTGATGAATATCCGAATACAGGTTATGTAGTGATCAAGACACGTGTACTCAACTCGACTTAAGATTGCTTGTCTTTGTTCTCTAGGTGTGGAGAACACTTGTTATTGGGGTCATGTTTTGGAATTTTTTGGCATATTTTGCTTTATATTTTGGAGGCAATTAGATGTTGGAGAGGGCTATTGTTAGAGCAGTATCCAGGACAGGAGAATAATCTACTCTACTAATATATGGGATTCTTCATACAGGGATAGAAGATGACGGGTGGAGATAATTTTAAATCGCAATAAATGGGGCGGTTGGCGCGGTCACCTTCTGGGCTCGCAACGGAAGTTGTACATTTAAACATATAGAGTGTGTTGCAGGATTTTCTCATTGTGTATATGTGGTACACAACGTCGTGGGGTTATTCAATCAGAGGCAACATGGTGCATCCATGTAGTTTGGAAATGATTCAATCGTGAGCCCTGACATCTTCTGTTTCCTCATATCTATCTCTCTGTTAGTACATGCTTGTGATTTGAACTAGAATGGGACCGAGATGGAAAAAGGTGTGGCCACTCTCTGTATTTCCTGGCATACTCTTCATCAAGTTCTTTTCTTGTCATTGTTGAAATTTCAGTTATCTGAGGCTAGTGCTTCTCTCCCGGTGAATCATATCGTCCCAGTTTATCCTCCATCATATGGGGACAACGCTCAGGTGTCATTTCTTTAAAGCAATGGAAACATCACATTGCATGGCAGTGGGGCCTCACATCTCTGGGTTTGAGTGAAAGCACACTCAGGACACCACAGTCAAAGGCTTTCGTCCTACTCTTCTTCTGTTCTTGGTCAGAAAAGAGGTATGGAACGAGGTTTCGGAATAGTCGAGATATGGAGTATGTTATTCTCTGGGAGTCTATGGTCCCCACCGTCGATATTTCTACGTGAGACGGTACAGTCTATACTAACTACATAACTTGGAGTTTGTTAACAGTTAGTCTTTATTGTCACCGCCGATCACTGTTGTGTGTGCTCAGTGGCTAGGGAAACACGAGAATGTGGACCAGAGATGATAACGAACCTGGCCGGCTGACCTAGGGAGGCGGGTAGCGGACGTAGTTGCACATTATCTGTGTAAATGACAAACCTAAGGAACTCTTATGAAGATTAGAATAATAAAACTACAGACAATAATTTCCCTCAATCGAGTATTTGTACAACTGACTTGATTTATAATACCCTAAAGGAATAGAATACACCTATATGGAAAGAAAATTTTTACTGTGGCTTAAACAAAGAATATTTAATGATGTAAAGTGGATAGTAAATTCAATGACTCCCTCTGCACTCTGCATGGAGATGGGCCAGGGAAAACATGTCTGGGGAATATAACTCAATGAAGAAGGTTGTTGAAAGGGGGGGGGGTGGGGGTGGGGGCTGTGGGTGAGGGGTGGTTATTTTGTTTTTTTTTTTTTTTTTTTGTCTTGTCAGTGGGTATATGGGCTAGTATATTTTTTGGATAATGCACAAACAAATGAAGTTATACACCCCTATACTAAGAAATGTTATATTCACTTAATATATATTGTAGTGAGCAAAGCGAGAAATGCAATTAAATACAGAATAGTGCTTTCCCTAATATTCAGTAACAATTCGAACAATTTTATCTTAATGGGCCATGATATGAATTCAATGAACCTTGAGAAAGGGTAAGTATCAAAGAAGATCACAGGGTAGTAACCGAGAAGAGAGAAGAAGAGAATGTAGAGAGTGAGAGAGGGCACTGAGATGAGCATTAGGAGAGAGTGATTGTGAGGACGTATAGAGTTATTAAGAGAAGACAGAGACGGACAGTATAGAACAGACGAGTATGGCGTGTATGAGTGCAGAATGGATGGCTAAGTTGGTGTTATTTATGACCTTTCTATATTTATTCTATATTGAGACACAATATAATTCTTCATATTGACGATCGAGGGAACAAGGCTCCCTTCGTTACTGAATTCAATATGGTGTTAGAGATAATAGCGGGACATTTTGCATGTTTTACACAAAATACATATTGTCCTCAGCGATACATGGTGTGGATACTCGAGGCTTCTCCAAAGTAAAAGCACATGAGGTTTTAAGTTTCCACTGGATTTTATAGGTGAATAATTAATTATCATGGACCAAGTATTTTATGGTTTGGAGTTGAGATTGTGTTCAGATAAGTAGCGCTTTTTTAAGTTGATAGTGTCCCTACTGGAAAAATGCTTTGCTATTGGTTCAGGTAATCGAAGGGCTATATTAGTCTTGCAGTTTTGGTTCTTCTGAATTCGGGTATAAATCTGTTCTTGTTCTTTGTGCGGCGCAGGAACAACTTCTATTTTTACACCTTGTGTGATGCATTAATACTTTTTGGGAAGAATAGTGTTCAAGTGATGGGACTTTATTTAACCATGAAATTATAACAACAGTTGTTGATTGTTCCTTCCTCTTAGTAAACATAATGTACAACCGCCTATAATAACGTACTAAGGATTTTGATCCGTTATCTTATGGTAATGTTAAAATCATTATCTTTTTGGTCGATGCCATATCACATGAGGGCTTTTAATACGGGAATTGATAGTATACAAGATTTTGACCATATTACTCTTTGGGCACAAAAACTTACAAACGACAGGAGCAACTAAATAACTTTTTGATTATTGGCAAGTCTCGAACTTAGGGACTTCATTTTATGGCATAATCTCCACAATATAGTTTGGGTGAATTCTCCTGATCAACAATGTCTCTTTCTAATTCGATCTATGATACCATAAGAAAGCCATTTGTTTGGGAGTTCTTACACGGTGACCTTTATAGTAAGTTATTGATTACACCATAATGGGGGCTAAATCCATTGGTTACATTAAAAAATTTCTTTATAGTAACATCTATGTAAGAGGATATAGAAATATTAATTGTTGCCAATCAATTGTAAAATGCGGAATAGGAACAATATATCATACATATTTTCCATTCCATCTATAATGTTATTATTGCACTTCATTTGGTGACAAATTACAGTCTACTCCTTCTCAACTGAATAGTGTGATATGGATATACGGATCGGGTGATTTCATTGGTTTTATACTCTTACAAAATCACTATTTAGCTAATCTACGTGTATTGTCTTTATTATTAAAAGGGTCCATTAATGGTGTTTGAGGACATTCGTGAGTTTTGCGATTCTTATGTTATAATGGGGTTGATTAATATTCAATGATGCTATAGGGTACCACTAGCAATAAAACTGTAATTTTTGTGTAAGGGCAATTTTGTAAATATCAATGAATAATGAAAAATGTTGTTTTAATTATATGTGGATGAGATTTTTCTGTTAATTTGTTCTATATACGTGATTTGAGATTCTATTCCCTTTCTTCTATTCTGTTACAAGTGAATCGTTAAATGAACAACACTCACTACATTCTCTTCTCTCATAATGCAGTTTTGTTTTTATGTATTAAGATAAAATATAAAATTCGTCTTTCTCTATCTTCACTTATGTATTTTTTTGGATATCTATTTCGAGCTTCACTCAAAGTTAGCCTCCCAAAATTAGCGGCTTTGGATTAGTAGTAGACTAAATAATCAATTACTGCAGTGTGATAATTTGGATATTGTCCTTTTAGCTGGTCATTCTTGACATTTTGGATGCTCGAAATATCACATGAGTACTGTGTTCTCCAGGAAGTCCATCCACTTAGAGTTTCTTCCTTCTTAAACAGGTATTATATAATATCAAGTATCCTGTCTTACATAAGGTCGATGTCTCTTAAATATAGGATGAACGATATCAGGTTAATTTTTATATGCAATAACTCACCATTCTGTTATATCATGGAAGAAGTTTAAAAACATATTGTGACATTATACCAAACTTGACTACTTGAATTCCCATTAAGATGTATCCTCACAGGTCTAATTTATCTATCATATGATTTTAATAGTCCGCACGAAATACACATGTATTGAACAAACACTGTCTAAGGTCTTGATAAACTGTGGATATAATTTCTCTCTTCTTTTGATGATTTTATGTTCCGCACTTAGAGAAAGGGGTCTTTGATAAATTCTCTTAATATGAACAGTTTAATCATTATTAGCTTATAAAAAATTTGATATTGTTTTAATACTTTAAAAACGATATCTGACTGGGTGTCATTTGATTCTTTCGGAGACACTAAGAACATAGGGAGGATTCTTGTAATTTACAGCCATAACTTGCACATTAGCAGTAAAATTGCCACATGAACTTTTCGAACAATGACTTCTTGTGTTGAGCCGCGGAAGTTTAGATGTTATATGGTTTAATCATATGTCATAGCCGTAGTGCTACATTCCAAAATTATCAGTAATTCTAGGTCCACTAATTGCTCAGTAGCCGCTCCCGGGTGGCCTTAAAATAGAGTAGAAGGAGGAGGGAGCGGGGTGATTATTTTGAGGATTTGTACTGCATCATAGCACTATGGTGTGCACTGTGTAATATTTTGTGTATAAATAAATGGTTATTCTTATGAATGTACAACCCATAAATCATGGTTTCCGAACACACGATTTACTGCACTTGTTCTATCTCTCGAACATCTCCATATCTGCCTGAACTAACAAGTAACTCAGGAAGGCTATAGGTCGACTTACTAAAGTGACAGTATATTCTGCCATTCCTTTTATCGCTTATGAAATTATATAGATTCTTTGAAGGCTATCTACTTTGGAGGAGGGGAATGCGAGGGTGTGAAGGAGCAAGGTGTATAAGCTGATAACACTATCACAATTGAACTTAGAATAGACTCACATAATAAGCATGCTAATGTTAGAAGCGTGGTAAGTATGAATATGACTTTAACGTTGTACCATTTTACATTGGGTGTCCTAAACCAAGAGCGGAGGTTGGCATTATGTGAGAGTGATGTCCATGCGCATCGTTTTTCGCACACACCGAGATAGTTATCAATGAATCTTAACAATATTTTACGGAACCGGTGGAATGCTCAAACAAAATGAAATATAAAACACTTAAATTCAATAAAACAATACCCTTTGATGCTCCTACCTTAGCAAATTAGGGTCATTTGCATAATGGAATTCAAGAGGTGTGGGTGTAGGTAGTCAGTGGTCTTTGTTTGTGTTTCTATTCGTCTCTTTGGGGGCTCTTGGGTCTTTGTGTCTATTGGGTGTATACAAAGCGCGCGAGTGGTAGTATTGCGAGATATGTTCAATTACATATGCATCATGGGCGTTGGGTCGATGTCCCGGAACTATGATGCGCCATACTAGGTTGCGTGATTGAAACCTATTGTTCCGTTAAGTCACTTTCACCGTCTTCTCACCTCTGGTGTGTTGGCTCTCATGCCTAACTCCTACATGATTACAGTCTTATGGAGATACAAATTTCCCCCCCCACTCAACTCCTGTCTGTGCAAATGCTAGATGGATTTAGGAGGACCACCTCTAGTAGATCGTTCATGTTATTAGTTAGATAGACAGAGGAATTTTGGAAAGTATTGTAGCAGTGACCAGAACAAAAGTGTCGTATAGAATATTGGGACATTAGAATAGAAATACATTCTCGACCATTCTCCTAGTATGGTGTCGCGCAGTCTGAACCGGATAGGTAATCACTAGGTACTTCATTTGTAAAAAATGAATAAGTTTTATTCAGCTAGTTCAGGCAGGAAATTTTGGTTCGCGCAGTGCGATCGGAAAGTTTGTTGGCTTACCTGACTTGATAATAGTTGGGTATTCTGGACTTCTGATAGATGGTGAAACGGAGCGTTTGTACGAAAAACAGTCGATGGGTGGAAAATAAAACTACAAATCTAGGCCCAATCAGAATTAGGAAGACATGTGAGCTTTAGATCTGATTGATACATATTAATAATGTGGATTATCTATTATATATATCTCTATATAAAATGTTGGTTTGTAATATAATTATTGTATGTATTTATCAGAATTATCTAGGGTAACAACAAGTAACACTGTATATCTATCTTATAAATTATGAGCGAAATACGGAATTGATAGAACACAAGGGGTTGGTATATTTTTTTTACTTTGAAGCATCCTGGTAGGGGTTTGATTTAAAGTTTGTTTAGTTAATGCCTCCCCCATTCGGAGGGATGGGTGGGGCCACAATGGGGATTAAAGTTGCTACTAATGCTCTTCTTTGTGAAGCAGTGCTTCAGGTGATGATGTGCCAATTGGCCTCTTGTTGTATCTTCCTATCCAGGATTAGAAATTAATAGTTGTCGGATTGCCCGGGGACAAGTGAGAACCTCAGTGTGGGGACAAGTACACTTATATACACACTTGTCGATCGGCAGGTTATTTATTTCCAAAGTGAAAGCTTTTCATATTAAAATTAACTTGAATGAATTTAATTAATAAGAAAAGCAGGTCTGACTGTTGCCGCGTAGTTTTTACTTACGGCAAAACATAAAAATCTAGAACGTGGCGTATCCTGCTCCATTCTATCGCCCCTACCAAAGGATCGAAGGTAAAGATAACAAATCATAGAGTAAATGAATAAATTCTCCAGGGCAGCAGCTTTATTTTTGCTTGGACTGGTTTCTCAAAAAGCAGTGTGTAGCTCAGTCTCAAGATTTATCACTAAGTATTATGTATCTGTGTATACGGAGTGTTACGAATGGCAAGTATTTTTAATCTCTCTTACACTAAAGTCCTTGGAGTAGGATCCGGTGATGAAGCTAGGAGGTGATATGATAGAATAGCTTATCAGTGTATCCTACATTTGAAACACGCTGGTGAAATGTATAGCTACAATGTATAAAGTCATTACATAAAAATATTGATATCACAGGATGACATTAATTAATAAATTACAGATATAACATGATTCCATGGAATGAGGGGGGGGTCGTTGTATAAGGGGCAGATTTTGTAGATGGTGCCGTTAATGTTAGTAAATATATAGAAAATCACATGAAGAAAACTCCACATGACAGGGGCCAAAAGTTTAAATATTGTTCCCGATCATACACACACTTATTTCATTTCTGTAATCCTCAATCAGAATATAACATAATCAAAAATCTGCAACATCACCATACACGGGACAGTCCCGGGAAAACAATGACGAGGAGAATGGTAGGACAATTTTAGTTAGGAAAGAGATAAGACAGAGTCACCTATAGTACAATAAAGGGTATGAAACAAATTAAGTAACATATGAACAATAGGTGTTCTAGTTTAAAGTATTGTCATAGAGTGTAACTTTTACTTAATGATCTGTTTGGAGTAGTGTCAAGTGTGTTGGGAAAATTGACCGCTGTAGTGTGAACGCACTGTATAAAATGACTCCACATCCGCGTCCTCCACTCTGATGAAACCAGCCATAGTACTCTCTGGATGTTTCGTAGGTGACCTACTGATTCTAGAGGACCAAGGATCTACTGCAGGCTTAGTTGAGGAAGCTTTCTTTGATTGAGCAGTAGAGCTACACCGCCGACTGAACTATAAAGCTGCTACGTGTAAAGGTGTGATGAGTATTTGTACTGTGACGGGTTTAAATTGACATGTTTGACTCACTAACGTGTGGTGGTGATTATTGGACGACAACAAAACATGAAGTCTGCTTCCGGGAGTAGGGTATTCTCTGTAGGTGACGCTAGACTAGATGACAGGTAGGGTGTTTATATTGAGCTATCCTTGTCTGCCTCAGATAGTTCTATCCTGCACTCCGAAATAAAATTTCTTCCCCCACCAGACGCTTTGGATAGTGAGTCTGTTACGGTATCTGATATTGAATTTATTCTTGGCCCTTGTCCGTTCGTATCGTTCACCGTTCACAACTGAAGGTTTTGTACTCACACGTTATACTTGCCTTCATAGAAACTATACTGGGATGTCCTATATGGATTCTTAAAAAAACTTTTCCTTGTAGCAAGGACCATATGCATTGCGCATATACCTAGAAAATTTTGATCCCCAGTTTTATAGGTAGTTAGCCTCTTTAACTTAAACTTTTTTATAAATCCTCATAAAATCACCTTTTCAGTAAACTGTTTCTGAACACTATTGATCTATTTTTATACGCAGGTCGAAGCACGGGACGTATTATGGTATATTGTCGTCCGTCTGTCTTTTGTCCGGTGCTTTGTAGGCTGAACGTCTTCTCCTGGCCACAAGAACCATGAAAATTTAAGCTTAAGTCAAAATCTGAATTAATTGCAATGAAATGATTGTAGGTGAATAATTCCAAAATAAAGTGTTATTCATATCAAAATCTGAGGTTGTTCTCATGATCTGGGGTCTGGATCTTACAATTTGGTACAATTTGATTACCATTGAATAAGAGGAAAAGATGCTTTTGTTTTTCAAAAGGTCGTAGATCAAAGGTCAAGTCATTCGTGTCACTTATATTGAAAACGTTGTAGGCGGATACAATCAAACCGTATGTTGCAGGATCATACAATCTGTACAAATGATCACCTGATGAGAGGAAGCTGGCCTACTTGTTTTTTCAAGGTTGGACTCAAAGGTTAAGGTTGTAGTGTCACTTAGTAGGAAAAACGTTTGTAAGCTGGGTATATAGACTGAAACCGTAAGCTCCAGGAACCTACAACTTGGTTCAATTGATCACCTCTATGATGCGTGGAATGCCTTTGTTTTTGAAAGGTCAAAGGTCGGTCACTGTCAGCATTAAGAAACTTGTAGGCGTAGCAGATATCAACTGTTTTGGGCTAGGACCCATCAGTTTGGTACAATGCACTTATCGCCAAGTGAGGATGCTATATATTGTTTCTCAAATTAGCATGAAAATGAATTAGCAGTTGAAAGGGCAGTACTGACTCTGATGGAAACTGAACCCTATAATTATGTACGGGCGTTTATGCCACGTTTGGTGTTCGCTCTTGTTATGAACTTAAATCTTAGCAGGACATTTTTCTGGCAGTTGTGCATATTACTCAGAAAATTTTGATTCGTAATTTTGTGGAAGGTCATGCCCTTTGATACGTTGAAATTTTCACCTCCTCATAATACCTGTCAACGGCAAACTCCTCGAAACTTACTATAATCGTATTTTTAAGAAATCCTGAAATGTAGCAAGGACATCTATGTTAGTTTGTGATAGGACACTCATGGGACAAGCTGTTTCCTTTCAATTTATGGGTCAAAGGTCAAGGTTAAGTGACTGGACATCAAAGTAAGATATGGTTTCCGGGTTCTAGAGCATTATCCTTTTTACCTTTGAGTTACTATGTCATAATTATACTGTAAAATCACATATTTTTCGTTTGGGGATTATTTTCCGTATTTTCGTGGGTATAAAACACAACAACAAATACACGAATGTTTGGCACTTAAGTGCCATAATATAATAATCAATAGTTGATAAATCAACGAATATTCATTTTAGAGTTAAACATGAAATTTGTAAGCCATGAAAATAATTGATTTTTGCAAGTATGATCTATGTTATTGTGTAGTGGTGTTTAATGATGTCACATTTTAAGGAGAGAAGAAGGACATATGATAATGATCAGACTGTGTCATATGATTTCCCATAAAATCAACCAAGAAGTAGACCAGTATATTCATGGCTAGAGTTCGTATAACATCGTCTATTGTTTTATCCACAAGGTGAGAACTATTGGGTTGAATCAGCCGCACAAGGAAAGAAAAAGGAACATATGCGGTAGCAACAGCTGGTCCATTGTTCTAAAAGATCTTCATGATTTTTCGATCACTCAAAAATTGATACCTCTAGTAATTTGTTGCGGTAAGAGTTTGGACATCAGCTAACTCAAGTCTGTAAACGTTTTCAATTTTGACTCCGTTCACCCATTTGTAGTGTGTAAGGTTAACCGTTGTTTCAATTACAGTACATCATTTAGTTAATGAACTTTATGTATTAATTTTTCTCACACGGTGAATAACAGCTAAGGTCACTAGCTGATTCACAAGAGAGAGAAATGGATAACCATGTGGGTAACAGTTGTCACTTCTGAAGAAGGGACCCTGTCTTGTTAGGTACCTGAGTAAAGCCAGGTGACCTTTTGCAAATTGGTCTTCGTTCCGTCGTCTGTCGTCCGTGTGCGTTAACATTGGAACATTTTAACTTCTTCTTGATAATTTCTATACATTCCAATTCTCTTTCAAAATTTTGGTATATGAAGCATCTTTTGGAACAAGGGCCCATAAGTTTGTAAATTTCAGTTCTCTTTGCACCCTCTGGGCCTTCGGGGGGGGCGCAAAAACTCTCAATGACCAACTTTCAAAAGTATTCTTCTTACAAAACCGCATTAATGCTGAGAAAAACTAAATGCATAGTGATTTAGAGCAGGAACGGCTCTGCCAAAATTGTAAATTTGTTGATTCCCGGTTAGGGTTCTGACTCCAGGCGGGCCAAACTTGTAATTAGTGTATATGTGTAAAACGTTTTGAAAAAAACATCTTCTTTAATGCTATGATAGTACTAAAACTAAAGGTGGATATTGGGAATGAGAAGGGAGTTTTCTATTTATAATTGTAATTTCGTAAACCTAGGGTAGGGTTTGGGTATAGGTGTGGGCCAAGTCAATTGTGAAAATTGTGTTTAACCAATTGTAACATTTTACTTCTTTCTTGAAAACTACCAAAGTCCATTATTTCCAAATTGGTATGAAGCATCTTGGGAACAAGGGAACATAAATTGTAAATTTCAGGATCTTAAACCGGGGGGGGAGAAAAATGCCCCAACAGTTACAATTCTTCTTCATAACAACACATGTCTGAGAGAAACTAAAATGCATAGTGATGTAGAAGCAGGAAGGCTCTGCAACAAGAATGTTTGAAGAACATAAATGCCCGCCCCCCCCCCCATGGTGCAAAATTCAAATGGCTATTTATGAATTGGTGCTTTATACAGGCAAACTATCATTAACAAATAGGGTAAAATACCTTCATTACATGATTAGATGTAAGTTTGAACAAAATTACAAAATATAAAATCTTTAGCAGTTTTGAATTGGCCCTTCAATTGCCTTGGGATCTTTGGCCATGTGACCCAAAATATTAGGGATCATTTATTTTCTAAGGACAAAACCTGTTAACTAGTTTAGTTATTAAATCAAAAGCGAATGGGTAAAAGATTTACCGGACAACAATGGTTAGAACAGTAATTTGGACCTGACTTTAACCTTGTGACCTTTTAAAATCAACACAGGGATCATTTATCTCTAAGGACAACCTCTATGCATGTTTGTTGATATCAACAAGGGGTCAAAAGATATTGAGCGGACAACAACATGGGGTTAAGATCATTGGATTTGACCTTGACCTTTTGACTTAGTGCCTGAAATCAATAGATCATCTACCTCTAAGGAACAATCCCTCGGCAAGTTTGGTTGAATCAAGCAAAAGGGGTCAGACTATATTGCGTGGACAGCAACAATAGTTTACAGATTGACCATCTTTGACCTTCGACAGTGACCTGAATCCAATTGGATTACTACTCTCTAAGGGCAACCCTGACCAAGTTTGGTTGATATCAACGCAAAGAGTAAAGAATATTGAGCGGAACAGCACGTAGTCTACATGACTGACACTTTGACCTTGACCATCGACCATGTGACTAAAATCAATAGGATCATCTACTCTTAAGGGTAACTGAACCAGTTTCGTTGATATCGAAAGCAAAGAGGTCACAAGATATTGAGCGGACAGCACATAGTCTACAGCTGACCACTGACCTTGACTTCGACCCATGTGACTTAAAATCAATTAGGGATATCTGCTCTCCAACGGCCACCTGTCAAGGTTTGGTTGGATATCAACAAAGCAGGTCAAAAATTATATTGCAGCGACAACACATAGTTAACCGACTGACACCTTGGCACTTCGACATGTGACTGAAATCAATCGCGATCATCACTCTCTAAGGGTAACCCCTGAACCCAGTTTGGTTGAATATCAAGCAAAGAGGTCAAAAAGATATGAGCGGACGCACTATCTACAGACTGACCTCACTTGATCGACCATTGACTGAATCAATTGGATCATCTACACTCCTAAGGGCAATCCCTTACCGTTTTTAGGTTTATCAAAGCAAAGGGGTCAAAGAAATTAGCGGACAGCATGTCTACAGAAACGCAGTCTACACACTGACCTCTTGACCTTGACCTTTGACCAGTGACCTGAAATCAATAGGGACATCTACTATCTAGGGCAACCCCTGTACAAGTTGTTAAATACGCAAAGGGGTCAAAAGATATTGAGCGGACAACTTGGTCTACAGACCGACCGATGCGACGACAGGTGCAAAACAATATGCCCCCTCTTTTTCAAGGGGGGGGGGGGGTTAAATTGTATAATTTGGTGATCCTCAGGTGGAAATTCCTGCCCAGGGCGTGGCCAACTTGGTACTAGTGTAATGTGTAAAACATTTGAAAAACATATTCTTATAATGCTATTGATAGAAAAATAAAACTAAATGGATATTTGGAATGAGCAGGGAGTTTTTTTATTATACCTTTAAATTTCGTGACCCTAGGGGTAGGTTTTTTTGGTTTTACGGTGGAGCCAAAATGGTCCATTGATTGAGATGTGTTATACAATCTGAACATTTTAAAACTTCCAATTCTTTTCAATGATTTGGTATGAATGAGGCACAATTAAACAAGCCCCTTTTCCTGGTATTGGATCCGGGGGCAATCCGTGTTTCAATAAACACATCTTGTTAGAGTGGCAGCTATTAATGCCCATGGAACACAGTGGGGCTAGTGCCACTTCTAATGCCTCTTGTGATTCCAAGTGACTTGTCCAGCTGGGAAAGCGAAAATCCACCTGAGCTGTGCTGTTCATGTATGATGAGCAAAGCTGGGGGTTCGGTTCTTATTATACCCCGCAAACAAGCCTTTGGGGGGTTAAGGAATCTCCTGTCCGTCTGTCTGTCTGTCTGTCCGTCCGTCGTTAGTCATGTGCAATTCGTGGTCCCCGGCTATAACTTCTTTGTTCTTGAGATTAAGGCATTACATATTTGGGTATATGGGTGTATCATATGAGACATGGTGTTTATATTGATACCATGTATGACCTTGACCTTGACCTCAAGATCAAAAATATCAGTTTTTTAACATGAATTTCCGTGTCCGGCCATAAACTCTTTGTTCTTTGTAGGAGGCATACCATATTTTGGTCAATGGGTGTAAACTATGAATCGATGTGTCATGTATATTGATGAACTCTTGTATGACTTGACTTTGACCTCAACGATAAACAACTATCAGTTTTTAACATAATTCCGTGTCGGGCCATACTCTTTGTTCTTTGAGGTAGGCATACCATTTTGGATTATGGGTGTATCAACGATGAGACGAAGTGTCGCGTATATTGATTACCTCTGTCTGTCTGTTGTGTGTCTGTCTATGCTGTCTGTCCGTCTGTCCGTCGTCTGTGCAGATTCGGTCGGGCCATAAACTTCTTTGTTCTATTGAGATGGCATACCATATTTGGTATATGGTGTATACTATGAGACGATGTGTCATTGTATTTGGATGACCCCTGGTATGACTTGACCTTTTGACCTCAAATCAAAAATATAGTCTTTTTAACATAATTACGTGTCCGGAGCCATAGCTTCTTTGTTCTTGAGGTAAGGCAACCATATTTGGTAAATGGGTGTAACACTATAAGACTATGTCATCGTAATGATTGATGACTTTGTAATGACTTGACCTTATACTCAGTAAAAATATCAGTTATTTAACATGAATTCGGTTCCGGGCATAACTTCTTTGGTCTTCTGAGGTAGCATACCATATTTGGCAGATAGTGGGTGTATCACGATGAGACGAAGAATATATTGATTACTCTGTAAATGACTTGACCTTTTGACCTCTAGATAAAATATAGAGTTTTTTTTTACCTGAAATCATGTCTGGGCCATAACTTCTTTCATTTTGTTCTTTGCCATAGGCATTCTGTCTTTTGACACAATGGATGCTCATCAATGCGACGATTGTGTCATGTACTCTGTTTGTTGTCTTGTCTGTTGTTTGCGTGTGTATCTTCGTATCTAGGCATCAACTTCTTTTTTTTGACGTATGCATAACCATTCTAGCATATGGTGTTCATATGAGAGGATGTATGCATACATTCCGACTATATGTGACCTTTCGGGATCATATGACCTTTAACTATTGCACCTCCGAGTCAAAGGTATAGTTTTTTCTAACATGATTGTGGTATCGCCATTGAAGGATGTATCACTTACATTCATGACCTCTGTAATACCTGATCTCAAGGTAAACTTGTAGGTTTTTAACATGGATTTGTGACCTGGGATATATTTTCTCTGTTTCAAGCTTCAGTGACTCAAGTGATCGAAAGCTTGTGGTGGCGGGGGGTATCCTTGTGAGTTTTACTCACAGTTTTCTAGTTTTATCTCTATTTCACTGAGAGGTCGTGAGTTTGAGCTCGACCCTCGTGCCATGACCGCCTAAACCTAAGACATCAAACCTAGCTAGTGTTTTACTCCCTTCACAACACTCAGCACTTACGATAAGCAACCGAGCATGACCTAAATGTGCGCAGCCTTTTCACGACAATGGCAAAACCGTCACCTACACAACCCTACCCCCACTACCCTAAATGTTTTTAGCTCAATCCATGGTCATGAGCGGTAGTATAAAGTACATTTAAATTGTTAACAACTGATATTATTTGGACATGAATCACTCAAAGATCCTGCTTTAAAAGAAAGTGGAAAAGAAGATAAGAGCTGAGTGGTAAAGGTTGAAGTATTACTGTATATTTTTACTTTGATTATGTATTTATACCGCCCTGCAACAATTTGGGGGGGTATATAGGCATCACTCTGTCCAGTCCGTCTGTCTGCCTGTTCCGTTGTTGTGCAGATTCGTGTCGGGCCATAACTTCTTGTTCTTTGAGATAGGCATACCCATATTTGCATAATGGGTTTTTCACTGATAGAGACGATGTGTTTGCGTAATCAATGTTGACCTCTGTATGACTCTGACCTTTGACCGTCAAGATAAAAAAACAGTTTTTACATGAATTCGTGTCCGGGGCCCAATAGACTTCTTTGTTCATTGCCTATAGGCATCTGTCTTTGGGCACATGGATGCATCACAAATGTGGACTGTGTCCATGGTACTCGTTTGTCTGTCTGTCGTCTGTGTGTTTAATGTCATGTCTAGGCCATAATTCTTTACATTTTGACATATGCATACCATATCTAGCATATGGGTTGTAACTCAAATGAGGAGGATGTATTGCATACATTCATGATCTATAGTGACTTTGACCATATGACCTTGACTTTTTGACTTCAAGGTCAAAAGGTTATGTTTTTCGAACATGGTTATATTTGGAGGCATTTGTGAGTGTATCACATGAAAAGATGTATCACTTACATTCATGGCCTCTGTAAAAACCTTGACCTCCTTGTTTTATATAATGAGCCATCTCATATCACATGACCCTTGAGCAATAACACGCAGGGTCCCAGGAAATTAATTCACAAAGAATGTGACAATTTAACGGATATAGGCCTAGGCGGTCCCCAAATCTGTATGTGTAAAATCTCTTAAGTTCTGCTTTTCTGTATGAAGCAAAGTGTTCAGGTGAGCGATATGACTCATGGGCCTCCTGTTTAATTCATCTTGATCCCTGTACTGCTGTTTCTATGATAGATAACATATTTTAGAGAAACCCAGCCATTTCTATTGATCAGAATCAATTTTATTTCACTGTCATAAAAATTAATCAATGTATGTTACAAGCGAATTTATAAATGACTGCATGATATTTGATGTTCAACAAAAAAGCAGATGTTCAGCATTCCATAATCTACATACATGTAAACAAATATGGCGATGTGCAGGCAAGTTGATCCTCTTCCAGTTCCT
>CAJDSM010035230.1:1565-20285 GCA_903981925.1 Ostrea lurida | reverse complement strand
TCAAACAATCAAGAGCGGGTCCCAAATCAATTGATCGTAGTCAGCTCTGATCCACTTCTTTGGACAATATGTATAACATCATTGATGACTTGGGGGGGGGGGGGATCAGTCCTACCATTCCTTTGGAAGATGTGGCTGCTTTTTATTGAGCTTGTATAGGAAAGATATCAGCTGTATATTTCTGAGCCCTAATAGGCATCAAAAATAAAGTTCTTGGTTTGTTGAATGGTGCAGGACAAACTTCTTGTCTCGGATTGTTCCCTTATTTGATTATGTGTAATATTTGTTATGCACACATACATTTCCTTCACTTACATTGTGGCGTGGTTCTTAAAACTATTACCTTTCTCATCGACTTGACTGTGGATAAACATGTCTGAAGAATACTAGTCTTATACTGAGGCAGATATTTCCACGCTTTTATGACAATAATTAGTTTAGGAGTAGATTATGGGGAAGTTTATTTTTGGCTGTTAATAAGTAACCTTCAATATTCTATACCTACAGGAATATACCAATTATGTGATCGGAGCGATAATTCAGCGGGTAACTGATATACATCATAGGAATATGTTAATTTCGTAAGAACTTCCCTGAATAAATAGGTGGAGGAGAATTTAAACAGATTTCGGTGGTGAGATACATCAAATTTATATGAGTACCACTGGGGTCTTAACAAAGACCTATACAAAATTGAGACTAGTTAGTGCGCGAATCACTAGAACTCACGGCAATTCAAAAGCGATAAGATTTGATATTGGCGTTAAAGTTATATTTATCGAGTAGCAATATGTAGAATACTTTCTGTAAATAATCGTAGGCCTAGGAATACAGATCTGCAAGAGAAAAATTTGGGAAGTCTATCTTCAATTTAAATAAAGATGGAACGAGCTAAGACAAATGCAAACAATGGTGGGTCCTCAAGCTTATGGGTGATCATAGAATTAGTTTACACACTATTGCCAATTATTATGTGGAATAAGATATCACTTTTAATGGAAAATGTCGGGATATAGCTCTTGGCGATACACAATTTGAGGATCATCTAAGCAAGTCGCTCTCGCTATTCAAGTAAGCAGCAATAGTGTAGAATCCTTTGTACATATATATCGCAATCTGATACTGTACTGCTGCTAATATTAGGTGCTCCCTCTACCTCTTCATGTATCCATCCAACCTTCTAATCAATCTTCTCTTTAGGCCATTCTCTAATGTGATAACAAATCACACTGCGAACCCTCAGGTGGGCACAAGGACCATGAGTTCACTCTGTGTACATTGTGTCTAACAACACAGGGGAATCAAGGTAGGTTAAATACTATATACTGTTCCATTTGGAAGTGTGGATCCAGAACTTTACCTAGAATCTTCAAGGTTGGTGATACTGTCGAGTGGAGAAGTTGTGAATACCAGGGGATGGTATGATAGACAGTGCCAGTAATGTGTTTGGAGTAGACTAATGGCTCATCAAGTTGTAATTACCTGATCGTTACTATAGTGTGTTACTCGTCTCATCGTATACTTGACATTGATTGGTTGAAATTTTTGTACTTTATCTTCCAACTTTCTTGTGGCTGGAAGGTTGTTTTTAATTCCAACGTGGTAGTTGAGAGAAAATCACTCCAGGATGCTAGCACCTTTTTGTGCATCATAGCACGTTTTGTCGCTTGGTTCTCGGCACATCTGCAAACCCACTGGTAGCTGATTGCTAGTTTAAAACGATCAGCTAGGCACTATGAAGGTGAAATTCTTCCATTTGATTTGTGATTCTCCTCATCTTCCTACACAAGTCAAGGACATGCTGGTCGTCTTCGCGGCTCTCTTTATATATTATCGTTCTCTACCATGTACCCTGCGGAATCTCGGTGGATCTCAATAATTATTTGGCTCTTGTTTCTGCTGTATGCGTGCCTTTTTCGGCTCCCTCGCAGGTAGTACTGACGCTCAACTTGTCTCTTTGATCTCGGTTTGACTTTGTGAGTTCATGAATTTTATCATATCGGCTCGCACATTTAGTAGATTCTGTCTCACGACTGTAATTTAGTAGAAGCGACTCATACCAATATTGATCTCGAATTAACGCTTAGCCACTGTGGTGAATGTTGTTTTATTTTGGATGATGGTCGTGGGATTCAATCTGGCCTTGTTCAAATGAAGGCCCCAGGGTCATTCTCGATCAATGTCAAAGTGCGGTACTATGTAATCTTACATTTGGGCCACTCCAAAAAATACAGAGGGTTTGAGGTACCAGCTATTCTCTACACAATCCTTTGCTCTGCGCTCTCCACTAGTAAGATACTAATTTAGTGGGGCAGTGCTGGACATGGGTGGGTGACAGTGGCTCCAGATAAACAGGACCTGGATAGATTCATATTGTGTCAACACATGCTTTGTTTTGTGGTATATATACTTACCACTGATCCAGGGGCCTGCATCATCTCAACGGCTTTACATTGACTTAGCGCAACAAACAATAGCAAATAGCGAGCCGCCTTAGACTGCCGAGGTTAGAGAATGGCTGTAGAGGTCTAATGCGATTTAAGGGCTCTTAGATCTAACAGGGTCTTTCATGGTACAATGAGTGAATTATAATTGGGGAGAGACTATCCTTCTGTTCATAAAATAGGATCAGTTAGTTGTTCTGGTGTTAAAGACCATTAGGCCGGTTGTTAATTCCAAAATCGGCTTTTCCTTGAAATTCCATTGAAGCGTGCAGTATCTCTCTCTGGTTTTCTGAGATTTAGTGGTAACATCCTTGTTTTCAAGTCGATGCGACGGAGTGGGTCGATCACTATTCTAGAGTATCAGTAGGCATACAATTCATAGTGATTCCTTTCGTATGATTAATTGATGAATATCCGAATACAGGTTATGTAGTGATCAAGACACGTGTACTCAACTCGACTTAAGATTGCTTGTCTTTGTTCTCTAGGTGTGGAGAACACTTGTTATTGGGGTCATGTTTTGGAATTTTTTGGCATATTTTGCTTTATATTTTGGAGGCAATTAGATGTTGGAGAGGGCTATTGTTAGAGCAGTATCCAGGACAGGAGAATAATCTACTCTACTAATATATGGGATTCTTCATACAGGGATAGAAGATGACGGGTGGAGATAATTTTAAATCGCAATAAATGGGGCGGTTGGCGCGGTCACCTTCTGGGCTCGCAACGGAAGTTGTACATTTAAACATATAGAGTGTGTTGCAGGATTTTCTCATTGTGTATATGTGGTACACAACGTCGTGGGGTTATTCAATCAGAGGCAACATGGTGCATCCATGTAGTTTGGAAATGATTCAATCGTGAGCCCTGACATCTTCTGTTTCCTCATATCTATCTCTCTGTTAGTACATGCTTGTGATTTGAACTAGAATGGGACCGAGATGGAAAAAGGTGTGGCCACTCTCTGTATTTCCTGGCATACTCTTCATCAAGTTCTTTTCTTGTCATTGTTGAAATTTCAGTTATCTGAGGCTAGTGCTTCTCTCCCGGTGAATCATATCGTCCCAGTTTATCCTCCATCATATGGGGACAACGCTCAGGTGTCATTTCTTTAAAGCAATGGAAACATCACATTGCATGGCAGTGGGGCCTCACATCTCTGGGTTTGAGTGAAAGCACACTCAGGACACCACAGTCAAAGGCTTTCGTCCTACTCTTCTTCTGTTCTTGGTCAGAAAAGAGGTATGGAACGAGGTTTCGGAATAGTCGAGATATGGAGTATGTTATTCTCTGGGAGTCTATGGTCCCCACCGTCGATATTTCTACGTGAGACGGTACAGTCTATACTAACTACATAACTTGGAGTTTGTTAACAGTTAGTCTTTATTGTCACCGCCGATCACTGTTGTGTGTGCTCAGTGGCTAGGGAAACACGAGAATGTGGACCAGAGATGATAACGAACCTGGCCGGCTGACCTAGGGAGGCGGGTAGCGGACGTAGTTGCACATTATCTGTGTAAATGACAAACCTAAGGAACTCTTATGAAGATTAGAATAATAAAACTACAGACAATAATTTCCCTCAATCGAGTATTTGTACAACTGACTTGATTTATAATACCCTAAAGGAATAGAATACACCTATATGGAAAGAAAATTTTTACTGTGGCTTAAACAAAGAATATTTAATGATGTAAAGTGGATAGTAAATTCAATGACTCCCTCTGCACTCTGCATGGAGATGGGCCAGGGAAAACATGTCTGGGGAATATAACTCAATGAAGAAGGTTGTTGAAAGGGGGGGGGGTGGGGGTGGGGGCTGTGGGTGAGGGGTGGTTATTTTGTTTTTTTTTTTTTTTTTTTGTCTTGTCAGTGGGTATATGGGCTAGTATATTTTTTGGATAATGCACAAACAAATGAAGTTATACACCCCTATACTAAGAAATGTTATATTCACTTAATATATATTGTAGTGAGCAAAGCGAGAAATGCAATTAAATACAGAATAGTGCTTTCCCTAATATTCAGTAACAATTCGAACAATTTTATCTTAATGGGCCATGATATGAATTCAATGAACCTTGAGAAAGGGTAAGTATCAAAGAAGATCACAGGGTAGTAACCGAGAAGAGAGAAGAAGAGAATGTAGAGAGTGAGAGAGGGCACTGAGATGAGCATTAGGAGAGAGTGATTGTGAGGACGTATAGAGTTATTAAGAGAAGACAGAGACGGACAGTATAGAACAGACGAGTATGGCGTGTATGAGTGCAGAATGGATGGCTAAGTTGGTGTTATTTATGACCTTTCTATATTTATTCTATATTGAGACACAATATAATTCTTCATATTGACGATCGAGGGAACAAGGCTCCCTTCGTTACTGAATTCAATATGGTGTTAGAGATAATAGCGGGACATTTTGCATGTTTTACACAAAATACATATTGTCCTCAGCGATACATGGTGTGGATACTCGAGGCTTCTCCAAAGTAAAAGCACATGAGGTTTTAAGTTTCCACTGGATTTTATAGGTGAATAATTAATTATCATGGACCAAGTATTTTATGGTTTGGAGTTGAGATTGTGTTCAGATAAGTAGCGCTTTTTTAAGTTGATAGTGTCCCTACTGGAAAAATGCTTTGCTATTGGTTCAGGTAATCGAAGGGCTATATTAGTCTTGCAGTTTTGGTTCTTCTGAATTCGGGTATAAATCTGTTCTTGTTCTTTGTGCGGCGCAGGAACAACTTCTATTTTTACACCTTGTGTGATGCATTAATACTTTTTGGGAAGAATAGTGTTCAAGTGATGGGACTTTATTTAACCATGAAATTATAACAACAGTTGTTGATTGTTCCTTCCTCTTAGTAAACATAATGTACAACCGCCTATAATAACGTACTAAGGATTTTGATCCGTTATCTTATGGTAATGTTAAAATCATTATCTTTTTGGTCGATGCCATATCACATGAGGGCTTTTAATACGGGAATTGATAGTATACAAGATTTTGACCATATTACTCTTTGGGCACAAAAACTTACAAACGACAGGAGCAACTAAATAACTTTTTGATTATTGGCAAGTCTCGAACTTAGGGACTTCATTTTATGGCATAATCTCCACAATATAGTTTGGGTGAATTCTCCTGATCAACAATGTCTCTTTCTAATTCGATCTATGATACCATAAGAAAGCCATTTGTTTGGGAGTTCTTACACGGTGACCTTTATAGTAAGTTATTGATTACACCATAATGGGGGCTAAATCCATTGGTTACATTAAAAAATTTCTTTATAGTAACATCTATGTAAGAGGATATAGAAATATTAATTGTTGCCAATCAATTGTAAAATGCGGAATAGGAACAATATATCATACATATTTTCCATTCCATCTATAATGTTATTATTGCACTTCATTTGGTGACAAATTACAGTCTACTCCTTCTCAACTGAATAGTGTGATATGGATATACGGATCGGGTGATTTCATTGGTTTTATACTCTTACAAAATCACTATTTAGCTAATCTACGTGTATTGTCTTTATTATTAAAAGGGTCCATTAATGGTGTTTGAGGACATTCGTGAGTTTTGCGATTCTTATGTTATAATGGGGTTGATTAATATTCAATGATGCTATAGGGTACCACTAGCAATAAAACTGTAATTTTTGTGTAAGGGCAATTTTGTAAATATCAATGAATAATGAAAAATGTTGTTTTAATTATATGTGGATGAGATTTTTCTGTTAATTTGTTCTATATACGTGATTTGAGATTCTATTCCCTTTCTTCTATTCTGTTACAAGTGAATCGTTAAATGAACAACACTCACTACATTCTCTTCTCTCATAATGCAGTTTTGTTTTTATGTATTAAGATAAAATATAAAATTCGTCTTTCTCTATCTTCACTTATGTATTTTTTTGGATATCTATTTCGAGCTTCACTCAAAGTTAGCCTCCCAAAATTAGCGGCTTTGGATTAGTAGTAGACTAAATAATCAATTACTGCAGTGTGATAATTTGGATATTGTCCTTTTAGCTGGTCATTCTTGACATTTTGGATGCTCGAAATATCACATGAGTACTGTGTTCTCCAGGAAGTCCATCCACTTAGAGTTTCTTCCTTCTTAAACAGGTATTATATAATATCAAGTATCCTGTCTTACATAAGGTCGATGTCTCTTAAATATAGGATGAACGATATCAGGTTAATTTTTATATGCAATAACTCACCATTCTGTTATATCATGGAAGAAGTTTAAAAACATATTGTGACATTATACCAAACTTGACTACTTGAATTCCCATTAAGATGTATCCTCACAGGTCTAATTTATCTATCATATGATTTTAATAGTCCGCACGAAATACACATGTATTGAACAAACACTGTCTAAGGTCTTGATAAACTGTGGATATAATTTCTCTCTTCTTTTGATGATTTTATGTTCCGCACTTAGAGAAAGGGGTCTTTGATAAATTCTCTTAATATGAACAGTTTAATCATTATTAGCTTATAAAAAATTTGATATTGTTTTAATACTTTAAAAACGATATCTGACTGGGTGTCATTTGATTCTTTCGGAGACACTAAGAACATAGGGAGGATTCTTGTAATTTACAGCCATAACTTGCACATTAGCAGTAAAATTGCCACATGAACTTTTCGAACAATGACTTCTTGTGTTGAGCCGCGGAAGTTTAGATGTTATATGGTTTAATCATATGTCATAGCCGTAGTGCTACATTCCAAAATTATCAGTAATTCTAGGTCCACTAATTGCTCAGTAGCCGCTCCCGGGTGGCCTTAAAATAGAGTAGAAGGAGGAGGGAGCGGGGTGATTATTTTGAGGATTTGTACTGCATCATAGCACTATGGTGTGCACTGTGTAATATTTTGTGTATAAATAAATGGTTATTCTTATGAATGTACAACCCATAAATCATGGTTTCCGAACACACGATTTACTGCACTTGTTCTATCTCTCGAACATCTCCATATCTGCCTGAACTAACAAGTAACTCAGGAAGGCTATAGGTCGACTTACTAAAGTGACAGTATATTCTGCCATTCCTTTTATCGCTTATGAAATTATATAGATTCTTTGAAGGCTATCTACTTTGGAGGAGGGGAATGCGAGGGTGTGAAGGAGCAAGGTGTATAAGCTGATAACACTATCACAATTGAACTTAGAATAGACTCACATAATAAGCATGCTAATGTTAGAAGCGTGGTAAGTATGAATATGACTTTAACGTTGTACCATTTTACATTGGGTGTCCTAAACCAAGAGCGGAGGTTGGCATTATGTGAGAGTGATGTCCATGCGCATCGTTTTTCGCACACACCGAGATAGTTATCAATGAATCTTAACAATATTTTACGGAACCGGTGGAATGCTCAAACAAAATGAAATATAAAACACTTAAATTCAATAAAACAATACCCTTTGATGCTCCTACCTTAGCAAATTAGGGTCATTTGCATAATGGAATTCAAGAGGTGTGGGTGTAGGTAGTCAGTGGTCTTTGTTTGTGTTTCTATTCGTCTCTTTGGGGGCTCTTGGGTCTTTGTGTCTATTGGGTGTATACAAAGCGCGCGAGTGGTAGTATTGCGAGATATGTTCAATTACATATGCATCATGGGCGTTGGGTCGATGTCCCGGAACTATGATGCGCCATACTAGGTTGCGTGATTGAAACCTATTGTTCCGTTAAGTCACTTTCACCGTCTTCTCACCTCTGGTGTGTTGGCTCTCATGCCTAACTCCTACATGATTACAGTCTTATGGAGATACAAATTTCCCCCCCCACTCAACTCCTGTCTGTGCAAATGCTAGATGGATTTAGGAGGACCACCTCTAGTAGATCGTTCATGTTATTAGTTAGATAGACAGAGGAATTTTGGAAAGTATTGTAGCAGTGACCAGAACAAAAGTGTCGTATAGAATATTGGGACATTAGAATAGAAATACATTCTCGACCATTCTCCTAGTATGGTGTCGCGCAGTCTGAACCGGATAGGTAATCACTAGGTACTTCATTTGTAAAAAATGAATAAGTTTTATTCAGCTAGTTCAGGCAGGAAATTTTGGTTCGCGCAGTGCGATCGGAAAGTTTGTTGGCTTACCTGACTTGATAATAGTTGGGTATTCTGGACTTCTGATAGATGGTGAAACGGAGCGTTTGTACGAAAAACAGTCGATGGGTGGAAAATAAAACTACAAATCTAGGCCCAATCAGAATTAGGAAGACATGTGAGCTTTAGATCTGATTGATACATATTAATAATGTGGATTATCTATTATATATATCTCTATATAAAATGTTGGTTTGTAATATAATTATTGTATGTATTTATCAGAATTATCTAGGGTAACAACAAGTAACACTGTATATCTATCTTATAAATTATGAGCGAAATACGGAATTGATAGAACACAAGGGGTTGGTATATTTTTTTTACTTTGAAGCATCCTGGTAGGGGTTTGATTTAAAGTTTGTTTAGTTAATGCCTCCCCCATTCGGAGGGATGGGTGGGGCCACAATGGGGATTAAAGTTGCTACTAATGCTCTTCTTTGTGAAGCAGTGCTTCAGGTGATGATGTGCCAATTGGCCTCTTGTTGTATCTTCCTATCCAGGATTAGAAATTAATAGTTGTCGGATTGCCCGGGGACAAGTGAGAACCTCAGTGTGGGGACAAGTACACTTATATACACACTTGTCGATCGGCAGGTTATTTATTTCCAAAGTGAAAGCTTTTCATATTAAAATTAACTTGAATGAATTTAATTAATAAGAAAAGCAGGTCTGACTGTTGCCGCGTAGTTTTTACTTACGGCAAAACATAAAAATCTAGAACGTGGCGTATCCTGCTCCATTCTATCGCCCCTACCAAAGGATCGAAGGTAAAGATAACAAATCATAGAGTAAATGAATAAATTCTCCAGGGCAGCAGCTTTATTTTTGCTTGGACTGGTTTCTCAAAAAGCAGTGTGTAGCTCAGTCTCAAGATTTATCACTAAGTATTATGTATCTGTGTATACGGAGTGTTACGAATGGCAAGTATTTTTAATCTCTCTTACACTAAAGTCCTTGGAGTAGGATCCGGTGATGAAGCTAGGAGGTGATATGATAGAATAGCTTATCAGTGTATCCTACATTTGAAACACGCTGGTGAAATGTATAGCTACAATGTATAAAGTCATTACATAAAAATATTGATATCACAGGATGACATTAATTAATAAATTACAGATATAACATGATTCCATGGAATGAGGGGGGGGTCGTTGTATAAGGGGCAGATTTTGTAGATGGTGCCGTTAATGTTAGTAAATATATAGAAAATCACATGAAGAAAACTCCACATGACAGGGGCCAAAAGTTTAAATATTGTTCCCGATCATACACACACTTATTTCATTTCTGTAATCCTCAATCAGAATATAACATAATCAAAAATCTGCAACATCACCATACACGGGACAGTCCCGGGAAAACAATGACGAGGAGAATGGTAGGACAATTTTAGTTAGGAAAGAGATAAGACAGAGTCACCTATAGTACAATAAAGGGTATGAAACAAATTAAGTAACATATGAACAATAGGTGTTCTAGTTTAAAGTATTGTCATAGAGTGTAACTTTTACTTAATGATCTGTTTGGAGTAGTGTCAAGTGTGTTGGGAAAATTGACCGCTGTAGTGTGAACGCACTGTATAAAATGACTCCACATCCGCGTCCTCCACTCTGATGAAACCAGCCATAGTACTCTCTGGATGTTTCGTAGGTGACCTACTGATTCTAGAGGACCAAGGATCTACTGCAGGCTTAGTTGAGGAAGCTTTCTTTGATTGAGCAGTAGAGCTACACCGCCGACTGAACTATAAAGCTGCTACGTGTAAAGGTGTGATGAGTATTTGTACTGTGACGGGTTTAAATTGACATGTTTGACTCACTAACGTGTGGTGGTGATTATTGGACGACAACAAAACATGAAGTCTGCTTCCGGGAGTAGGGTATTCTCTGTAGGTGACGCTAGACTAGATGACAGGTAGGGTGTTTATATTGAGCTATCCTTGTCTGCCTCAGATAGTTCTATCCTGCACTCCGAAATAAAATTTCTTCCCCCACCAGACGCTTTGGATAGTGAGTCTGTTACGGTATCTGATATTGAATTTATTCTTGGCCCTTGTCCGTTCGTATCGTTCACCGTTCACAACTGAAGGTTTTGTACTCACACGTTATACTTGCCTTCATAGAAACTATACTGGGATGTCCTATATGGATTCTTAAAAAAACTTTTCCTTGTAGCAAGGACCATATGCATTGCGCATATACCTAGAAAATTTTGATCCCCAGTTTTATAGGTAGTTAGCCTCTTTAACTTAAACTTTTTTATAAATCCTCATAAAATCACCTTTTCAGTAAACTGTTTCTGAACACTATTGATCTATTTTTATACGCAGGTCGAAGCACGGGACGTATTATGGTATATTGTCGTCCGTCTGTCTTTTGTCCGGTGCTTTGTAGGCTGAACGTCTTCTCCTGGCCACAAGAACCATGAAAATTTAAGCTTAAGTCAAAATCTGAATTAATTGCAATGAAATGATTGTAGGTGAATAATTCCAAAATAAAGTGTTATTCATATCAAAATCTGAGGTTGTTCTCATGATCTGGGGTCTGGATCTTACAATTTGGTACAATTTGATTACCATTGAATAAGAGGAAAAGATGCTTTTGTTTTTCAAAAGGTCGTAGATCAAAGGTCAAGTCATTCGTGTCACTTATATTGAAAACGTTGTAGGCGGATACAATCAAACCGTATGTTGCAGGATCATACAATCTGTACAAATGATCACCTGATGAGAGGAAGCTGGCCTACTTGTTTTTTCAAGGTTGGACTCAAAGGTTAAGGTTGTAGTGTCACTTAGTAGGAAAAACGTTTGTAAGCTGGGTATATAGACTGAAACCGTAAGCTCCAGGAACCTACAACTTGGTTCAATTGATCACCTCTATGATGCGTGGAATGCCTTTGTTTTTGAAAGGTCAAAGGTCGGTCACTGTCAGCATTAAGAAACTTGTAGGCGTAGCAGATATCAACTGTTTTGGGCTAGGACCCATCAGTTTGGTACAATGCACTTATCGCCAAGTGAGGATGCTATATATTGTTTCTCAAATTAGCATGAAAATGAATTAGCAGTTGAAAGGGCAGTACTGACTCTGATGGAAACTGAACCCTATAATTATGTACGGGCGTTTATGCCACGTTTGGTGTTCGCTCTTGTTATGAACTTAAATCTTAGCAGGACATTTTTCTGGCAGTTGTGCATATTACTCAGAAAATTTTGATTCGTAATTTTGTGGAAGGTCATGCCCTTTGATACGTTGAAATTTTCACCTCCTCATAATACCTGTCAACGGCAAACTCCTCGAAACTTACTATAATCGTATTTTTAAGAAATCCTGAAATGTAGCAAGGACATCTATGTTAGTTTGTGATAGGACACTCATGGGACAAGCTGTTTCCTTTCAATTTATGGGTCAAAGGTCAAGGTTAAGTGACTGGACATCAAAGTAAGATATGGTTTCCGGGTTCTAGAGCATTATCCTTTTTACCTTTGAGTTACTATGTCATAATTATACTGTAAAATCACATATTTTTCGTTTGGGGATTATTTTCCGTATTTTCGTGGGTATAAAACACAACAACAAATACACGAATGTTTGGCACTTAAGTGCCATAATATAATAATCAATAGTTGATAAATCAACGAATATTCATTTTAGAGTTAAACATGAAATTTGTAAGCCATGAAAATAATTGATTTTTGCAAGTATGATCTATGTTATTGTGTAGTGGTGTTTAATGATGTCACATTTTAAGGAGAGAAGAAGGACATATGATAATGATCAGACTGTGTCATATGATTTCCCATAAAATCAACCAAGAAGTAGACCAGTATATTCATGGCTAGAGTTCGTATAACATCGTCTATTGTTTTATCCACAAGGTGAGAACTATTGGGTTGAATCAGCCGCACAAGGAAAGAAAAAGGAACATATGCGGTAGCAACAGCTGGTCCATTGTTCTAAAAGATCTTCATGATTTTTCGATCACTCAAAAATTGATACCTCTAGTAATTTGTTGCGGTAAGAGTTTGGACATCAGCTAACTCAAGTCTGTAAACGTTTTCAATTTTGACTCCGTTCACCCATTTGTAGTGTGTAAGGTTAACCGTTGTTTCAATTACAGTACATCATTTAGTTAATGAACTTTATGTATTAATTTTTCTCACACGGTGAATAACAGCTAAGGTCACTAGCTGATTCACAAGAGAGAGAAATGGATAACCATGTGGGTAACAGTTGTCACTTCTGAAGAAGGGACCCTGTCTTGTTAGGTACCTGAGTAAAGCCAGGTGACCTTTTGCAAATTGGTCTTCGTTCCGTCGTCTGTCGTCCGTGTGCGTTAACATTGGAACATTTTAACTTCTTCTTGATAATTTCTATACATTCCAATTCTCTTTCAAAATTTTGGTATATGAAGCATCTTTTGGAACAAGGGCCCATAAGTTTGTAAATTTCAGTTCTCTTTGCACCCTCTGGGCCTTCGGGGGGGGCGCAAAAACTCTCAATGACCAACTTTCAAAAGTATTCTTCTTACAAAACCGCATTAATGCTGAGAAAAACTAAATGCATAGTGATTTAGAGCAGGAACGGCTCTGCCAAAATTGTAAATTTGTTGATTCCCGGTTAGGGTTCTGACTCCAGGCGGGCCAAACTTGTAATTAGTGTATATGTGTAAAACGTTTTGAAAAAAACATCTTCTTTAATGCTATGATAGTACTAAAACTAAAGGTGGATATTGGGAATGAGAAGGGAGTTTTCTATTTATAATTGTAATTTCGTAAACCTAGGGTAGGGTTTGGGTATAGGTGTGGGCCAAGTCAATTGTGAAAATTGTGTTTAACCAATTGTAACATTTTACTTCTTTCTTGAAAACTACCAAAGTCCATTATTTCCAAATTGGTATGAAGCATCTTGGGAACAAGGGAACATAAATTGTAAATTTCAGGATCTTAAACCGGGGGGGGAGAAAAATGCCCCAACAGTTACAATTCTTCTTCATAACAACACATGTCTGAGAGAAACTAAAATGCATAGTGATGTAGAAGCAGGAAGGCTCTGCAACAAGAATGTTTGAAGAACATAAATGCCCGCCCCCCCCCCCATGGTGCAAAATTCAAATGGCTATTTATGAATTGGTGCTTTATACAGGCAAACTATCATTAACAAATAGGGTAAAATACCTTCATTACATGATTAGATGTAAGTTTGAACAAAATTACAAAATATAAAATCTTTAGCAGTTTTGAATTGGCCCTTCAATTGCCTTGGGATCTTTGGCCATGTGACCCAAAATATTAGGGATCATTTATTTTCTAAGGACAAAACCTGTTAACTAGTTTAGTTATTAAATCAAAAGCGAATGGGTAAAAGATTTACCGGACAACAATGGTTAGAACAGTAATTTGGACCTGACTTTAACCTTGTGACCTTTTAAAATCAACACAGGGATCATTTATCTCTAAGGACAACCTCTATGCATGTTTGTTGATATCAACAAGGGGTCAAAAGATATTGAGCGGACAACAACATGGGGTTAAGATCATTGGATTTGACCTTGACCTTTTGACTTAGTGCCTGAAATCAATAGATCATCTACCTCTAAGGAACAATCCCTCGGCAAGTTTGGTTGAATCAAGCAAAAGGGGTCAGACTATATTGCGTGGACAGCAACAATAGTTTACAGATTGACCATCTTTGACCTTCGACAGTGACCTGAATCCAATTGGATTACTACTCTCTAAGGGCAACCCTGACCAAGTTTGGTTGATATCAACGCAAAGAGTAAAGAATATTGAGCGGAACAGCACGTAGTCTACATGACTGACACTTTGACCTTGACCATCGACCATGTGACTAAAATCAATAGGATCATCTACTCTTAAGGGTAACTGAACCAGTTTCGTTGATATCGAAAGCAAAGAGGTCACAAGATATTGAGCGGACAGCACATAGTCTACAGCTGACCACTGACCTTGACTTCGACCCATGTGACTTAAAATCAATTAGGGATATCTGCTCTCCAACGGCCACCTGTCAAGGTTTGGTTGGATATCAACAAAGCAGGTCAAAAATTATATTGCAGCGACAACACATAGTTAACCGACTGACACCTTGGCACTTCGACATGTGACTGAAATCAATCGCGATCATCACTCTCTAAGGGTAACCCCTGAACCCAGTTTGGTTGAATATCAAGCAAAGAGGTCAAAAAGATATGAGCGGACGCACTATCTACAGACTGACCTCACTTGATCGACCATTGACTGAATCAATTGGATCATCTACACTCCTAAGGGCAATCCCTTACCGTTTTTAGGTTTATCAAAGCAAAGGGGTCAAAGAAATTAGCGGACAGCATGTCTACAGAAACGCAGTCTACACACTGACCTCTTGACCTTGACCTTTGACCAGTGACCTGAAATCAATAGGGACATCTACTATCTAGGGCAACCCCTGTACAAGTTGTTAAATACGCAAAGGGGTCAAAAGATATTGAGCGGACAACTTGGTCTACAGACCGACCGATGCGACGACAGGTGCAAAACAATATGCCCCCTCTTTTTCAAGGGGGGGGGGGGGTTAAATTGTATAATTTGGTGATCCTCAGGTGGAAATTCCTGCCCAGGGCGTGGCCAACTTGGTACTAGTGTAATGTGTAAAACATTTGAAAAACATATTCTTATAATGCTATTGATAGAAAAATAAAACTAAATGGATATTTGGAATGAGCAGGGAGTTTTTTTATTATACCTTTAAATTTCGTGACCCTAGGGGTAGGTTTTTTTGGTTTTACGGTGGAGCCAAAATGGTCCATTGATTGAGATGTGTTATACAATCTGAACATTTTAAAACTTCCAATTCTTTTCAATGATTTGGTATGAATGAGGCACAATTAAACAAGCCCCTTTTCCTGGTATTGGATCCGGGGGCAATCCGTGTTTCAATAAACACATCTTGTTAGAGTGGCAGCTATTAATGCCCATGGAACACAGTGGGGCTAGTGCCACTTCTAATGCCTCTTGTGATTCCAAGTGACTTGTCCAGCTGGGAAAGCGAAAATCCACCTGAGCTGTGCTGTTCATGTATGATGAGCAAAGCTGGGGGTTCGGTTCTTATTATACCCCGCAAACAAGCCTTTGGGGGGTTAAGGAATCTCCTGTCCGTCTGTCTGTCTGTCTGTCCGTCCGTCGTTAGTCATGTGCAATTCGTGGTCCCCGGCTATAACTTCTTTGTTCTTGAGATTAAGGCATTACATATTTGGGTATATGGGTGTATCATATGAGACATGGTGTTTATATTGATACCATGTATGACCTTGACCTTGACCTCAAGATCAAAAATATCAGTTTTTTAACATGAATTTCCGTGTCCGGCCATAAACTCTTTGTTCTTTGTAGGAGGCATACCATATTTTGGTCAATGGGTGTAAACTATGAATCGATGTGTCATGTATATTGATGAACTCTTGTATGACTTGACTTTGACCTCAACGATAAACAACTATCAGTTTTTAACATAATTCCGTGTCGGGCCATACTCTTTGTTCTTTGAGGTAGGCATACCATTTTGGATTATGGGTGTATCAACGATGAGACGAAGTGTCGCGTATATTGATTACCTCTGTCTGTCTGTTGTGTGTCTGTCTATGCTGTCTGTCCGTCTGTCCGTCGTCTGTGCAGATTCGGTCGGGCCATAAACTTCTTTGTTCTATTGAGATGGCATACCATATTTGGTATATGGTGTATACTATGAGACGATGTGTCATTGTATTTGGATGACCCCTGGTATGACTTGACCTTTTGACCTCAAATCAAAAATATAGTCTTTTTAACATAATTACGTGTCCGGAGCCATAGCTTCTTTGTTCTTGAGGTAAGGCAACCATATTTGGTAAATGGGTGTAACACTATAAGACTATGTCATCGTAATGATTGATGACTTTGTAATGACTTGACCTTATACTCAGTAAAAATATCAGTTATTTAACATGAATTCGGTTCCGGGCATAACTTCTTTGGTCTTCTGAGGTAGCATACCATATTTGGCAGATAGTGGGTGTATCACGATGAGACGAAGAATATATTGATTACTCTGTAAATGACTTGACCTTTTGACCTCTAGATAAAATATAGAGTTTTTTTTTACCTGAAATCATGTCTGGGCCATAACTTCTTTCATTTTGTTCTTTGCCATAGGCATTCTGTCTTTTGACACAATGGATGCTCATCAATGCGACGATTGTGTCATGTACTCTGTTTGTTGTCTTGTCTGTTGTTTGCGTGTGTATCTTCGTATCTAGGCATCAACTTCTTTTTTTTGACGTATGCATAACCATTCTAGCATATGGTGTTCATATGAGAGGATGTATGCATACATTCCGACTATATGTGACCTTTCGGGATCATATGACCTTTAACTATTGCACCTCCGAGTCAAAGGTATAGTTTTTTCTAACATGATTGTGGTATCGCCATTGAAGGATGTATCACTTACATTCATGACCTCTGTAATACCTGATCTCAAGGTAAACTTGTAGGTTTTTAACATGGATTTGTGACCTGGGATATATTTTCTCTGTTTCAAGCTTCAGTGACTCAAGTGATCGAAAGCTTGTGGTGGCGGGGGGTATCCTTGTGAGTTTTACTCACAGTTTTCTAGTTTTATCTCTATTTCACTGAGAGGTCGTGAGTTTGAGCTCGACCCTCGTGCCATGACCGCCTAAACCTAAGACATCAAACCTAGCTAGTGTTTTACTCCCTTCACAACACTCAGCACTTACGATAAGCAACCGAGCATGACCTAAATGTGCGCAGCCTTTTCACGACAATGGCAAAACCGTCACCTACACAACCCTACCCCCACTACCCTAAATGTTTTTAGCTCAATCCATGGTCATGAGCGGTAGTATAAAGTACATTTAAATTGTTAACAACTGATATTATTTGGACATGAATCACTCAAAGATCCTGCTTTAAAAGAAAGTGGAAAAGAAGATAAGAGCTGAGTGGTAAAGGTTGAAGTATTACTGTATATTTTTACTTTGATTATGTATTTATACCGCCCTGCAACAATTTGGGGGGGTATATAGGCATCACTCTGTCCAGTCCGTCTGTCTGCCTGTTCCGTTGTTGTGCAGATTCGTGTCGGGCCATAACTTCTTGTTCTTTGAGATAGGCATACCCATATTTGCATAATGGGTTTTTCACTGATAGAGACGATGTGTTTGCGTAATCAATGTTGACCTCTGTATGACTCTGACCTTTGACCGTCAAGATAAAAAAACAGTTTTTACATGAATTCGTGTCCGGGGCCCAATAGACTTCTTTGTTCATTGCCTATAGGCATCTGTCTTTGGGCACATGGATGCATCACAAATGTGGACTGTGTCCATGGTACTCGTTTGTCTGTCTGTCGTCTGTGTGTTTAATGTCATGTCTAGGCCATAATTCTTTACATTTTGACATATGCATACCATATCTAGCATATGGGTTGTAACTCAAATGAGGAGGATGTATTGCATACATTCATGATCTATAGTGACTTTGACCATATGACCTTGACTTTTTGACTTCAAGGTCAAAAGGTTATGTTTTTCGAACATGGTTATATTTGGAGGCATTTGTGAGTGTATCACATGAAAAGATGTATCACTTACATTCATGGCCTCTGTAAAAACCTTGACCTTGTAAATGTTAGAACTTCTCAGCTTTTGTGCTTCAAAACAACATTACTGATCTTTATCAAATGTAATACAGTCAACTGTGCAGTTTCCACTTAAAAAATTAGGATTGTTTTTGGGCTGATGGGAACTAAACAAACACGATATAATTATGTGCACATATTGCTACATATATACATACATGTACTGATTCAAATAGGTGAAGTTAACATCGTGTTAAACATAATCATATAATCCAAAAAAATATACAAAATTGAGTGTAGTGCAACATGGACCTCCAACAAAAGCGAAGATGTGATATTTGTAGTTATATTTCAGTAGAATTGTAGAATCTTGTCATGTATCCAGATGAAAAGAAAATTTGGAAAGCTATCTCATAAAAGATGAGAGAAAAAGCACAAATGTTCTACAGTAATGTTTAAATTTTGTATAGATACATTAAGGAAAGCATTGTTGC
>CAJDSM010035227.1:9453-26910 GCA_903981925.1 Ostrea lurida | reverse complement strand
GTATATGACTAAAATCAATTCTAGAGTTTGTTAGCTTAGCTGTATTTCGTGAACATGGTTCCTGCTAAGTGATCTTCTTGATAAGACTTAACGCCCCATTGCATAGGTCTCCACACAATTGTCTGGAACCACAGACCCAGTATCTGCCAGGGATAGGTCTCATTTGATATAATGACACGTAACCTCCAACATCATCATTTAGACAGTTAGGGTGTGTAGGTCTCGTCAGTGCCGTAGATATTGTGATCCTGTTTACCGAGTCGTAGGACATAAGAACGAGTAACAGGTGCACCGTCACACAAGGGAGGTAAATTGTAAACTGTGGACATTCCTCGTTTACAGACTTCTTGTCAATTTTAATTCTTCAATATAGGAGAACTCTTCATGAGATGAATTCCTCTGTGCCCAAGCCTGTCCTTCAAACTTCCTTAACATTAGACTGAACCACCTACCCGCCCCCAATGTATCTCCGCCCTGTCTACGCTAATTTGAATTTATACATGAATGGGCACTTTCTAGTGAGAAGGTTTTGCTTCACTCTATCTGTGACAGATTTAGCGCTGTGTTGATATCTACCGGTATCGTAGACAGATATCATATAACGCTAAAATAAAAACACAGACTTACACAACCTAACCCTAGAACTAGATATAATCAATGTGAATTCTATTTGACCTCCTTCTATGGATGTATCTCTTTCTGAGACACAAGCAAACAAGACCGCGGCTTTCAGCTGACAATTGGAAGTTGAATTCCAATACATTTAGCAGACTTATCATGAATATAACATGTTGACAGGGTTGATAGGCAATTGATCTATACGTTTAAATGCATAATGTTGCAAGGAAATTCAATGCACTACGGTCATACCTCTAACTTTGAGGCTGTTTCACTATAAAAAGGGCAATAGTCATTATCTATTTCTGACTGAGGTAACTTTCCCCTGTCTGCATGCAGAGTAGTGAATCAAGAGAAGGTTCGGGATCAGATTCTCTGGAGTAGTGGGTGGACTAATAAGTAAAATAAAGAGTAGAAGGCAATTACCCATTTGTACAATGTTTCTAACTTTTTGATACAGGGATATCTGTTGCACCCCAACAAACTTCCTGCAAACCATATTGTTTCCCGAAATAAAGAAATTTGAGACAGGTAACCGTGTTGTGTTATATAGCACAATGCAAATTCAAGCTATTTTGAAACAAAACCACACATGTGAGACAGTGGTTGATGGTATCCATAGAGTTGACGTGTTCCTCTTAGAATTATCTTCACTAGAATAATATTCGTGTTTCAATGAAATATGAACACGTAATTACATCGTCACAAATAACTTCTTCAAAATTTATTCATGATTCCATAACAAAGAACACTGCCAATGATTACAACGAGGTACACTAGCTTATTGGTTCTGCTTGTGTGAAAAAAGAAGAAATTCTCCACTCCAGTCTGAGTGTCATTTGTCTGTCTATGTGCGATTAGGAACGGATGAAATCCGTTCATCCAATAATTGTTTGTAGGTACACAACGCCGGATGGCCAGTACGAGTCAAGCATTTATCACCCAGGAAAGGGCTGATAAGGAGCCGATTAACGTCGGAATGAAACAATAAGCGCGATATCAACTTCAAGGAGAATCCTAAACGTTAGTTTTGACATGCGACCGGTGCAATATTATCACCTTCCAGTAGCTGGATTACCAACTAATGATGATGGTTACTGTCAGTCGAAATAATGAACTTGAAAGTTATACAGCATTTGTTTCTGGCAATGGAACGAGAAGTTGTTCTAAAACACACGGGCTTTAAGGATGGTGCCATAGTAAAAAAGTATGGGAAGGAATCTAATATATACAACTTGTAGAAAGTTAGGGGAATGAGCTCTAAAATGCAAGGTGTGGAGATCTACAGAGGTGGGGAGTGGTCTAAAATTCACTTCGGTTAATCTAATTTCAAAAACATGTAATTTTTGGAGATTGAATGAGTATAGAAGTTGGAACATGCTAGCGAATTTAGACTGAATCGTAGTTTCACTAGACCTACTAAATAACAACACCGACCTCGTTTCAGATACCAAAGCCAAACAGATAGATCACAGGTACCTCTGCAGGGATGTTTGCTGTTTGAAACCAGCAAAAAAATGATGAAACAAAAAAAATGAAATAAAACGCACGGTGGCACGGCCCCTGATCCCGTGCTTCATGTGTCACCAACATTCTTCGACCTTCGTTAGTCAGAAAAGCGAGACCAACTTTGTATGCTATTACCGAACGGCTAGTATTACCGTGGGAAAGTATGCTCTGTATCATCAATTATTAATTATAAGTCCTTGAAAGTTTAATAAAGTGAAAAGTAAGTCATGCATAATCGTATTTACATTCTCATTCATCACAGCAAATCATGTCAACCAAGTTCCCCCTTACAAACGCTTTGAGTCATGTTTCCTGTACAGAAAACCCCATGGTCTGTCTAAAGCATCATCAGAGGGGAGCATTTAAGAGATCAGTTCGATCAACATGTTAGGATAGTGAGATATTCTAGTTTACATGTGAGACAGTGAAATAGGTACTAGTCTAAACATGGCTGGACAAAAGATAGTATATTTTGTCTCCAGGGATAAATAACTATTTAACATGTAAACCAAGAAGGCATCTTTATCGACTTGGTACAAACTAAATGTACAACAAGTTTATGATGAAAAACGTGCATATAAAGAATATATTTGCAGCTAGATAAGTTTTTAACCAATTTCATATGTCGCCACCTAAATACTTAAATACACGTCTTTATTAAAATTTCTGTTTTAAAGTTTCTGACTGCATGTCTCACGATTTTGGATGAGTCTTACAGGTTGAAATTTACTTAGGTAATCAAAGTTACTTTTTGAAAATAGGCAGGGATTTTCCCACCACTCTCGGTACACAAGTCGGGCGGTGGTATCCGTCGCGTGCCGAAAAACAAAGTTTTCACATGGATGATAAGTACCAATAATTACATTAATATCTCAATTTTTCTTATTACCAGAACTTTTTTTTCATTAAACAGCATAAATTACTGATTCTTGAACAGTCGAAGGGACAACAATGAAACATGGTTATACGTAAACTATAGCCACTCACGGGAAATTAACGAGTTCGACTACAGATTCACATAGCGCAATTTTAATAAAGGTTAAGCAGGAAAGCCTTAATTCGCCACCGCAGAACTAGTTCTCACAGCGAGTTATTCTGATCATATATTGTTTGTGGTAAGCTGACGTACACTACGCAACATTGGGTGGGGCACAGTCGTGCATTTTACACATAAGTTCACGTGCACAGTTACGACTTCCAGTTACCAATCGGTTCTATCGCTGGCAGGTCAGGGCAGGGAGCACGTATACATTAGTTCAAAAAGGAAAGTAATGTCTAATATGAAAATCTAAGTTTACAAATAAGGAAATAGTTCCCACTTTAGCCATATAGTTCGCGGAAATTCGTTCTATAATTAAGTCCACCGTTCGCAAAAGAAGAACAAAAGTTTGGATATCTTTTACAACTATCGAAGGTAATGTTATTTTATTGATGTTATAGTTTTTTCTTTTAGTCTTTTTTTTTTCATAACTAAAGAGACAGGACCGCGAGAATGGAAGGTAGAAGCCGAGGGTTCGATCGCGGCATTGACGGTGTGTTATATTGGGAAAAAACCGCCTGACAGGCAGGTCATAAGTCGCTGTCAGCACTCATCCCAACAGAGGTTTCTATTTGAAAGTTCATGGAGTTCTAGTAGACCATCAGAAATTATGTATCGTTGTTAGTAGAGATTAGTTACATACATCTAGTCAAATATTCCAGATCTAGTTAACAGAGGTTAGTTTAGCTGGAGTTGACCAACCCATTTAGTTACCCTCCAGAGTCATTAGGATCTCACAGAGTCCAGTTTGAGATAAGGGAGTTGGGGAATAAGATTTACAGAGTTACAGAAGGTTCGCGCCGTTTCGCAACGAAAACAGAAAAAAAAAATGAAAAAAAAAAAAAAAAAAAACCAATCTAGGCATTATACACGAAGTCTACTTCAATGAGAGGGGCAGATGTAGTCACAAAGGCAAGAGCACAGAAGGATATGGCAGAGGTCAGAGAGTGCACAAAAGTGCAAGGGACACCAAAGAAGGTCAGCATAGGGGGGAGGCAAGAGGACGGTGCACAAAGGGCAAGGGCACAGAAAAGAAGCTGTCGGCGCAGGAAGCAAGAGTGCACACGCAGGCTAAAAGAAGTCACAAGGAAGGAGGGTGTCGCTGAGGGTAGGCATGAGAAGAATAAAGGGCCATTTTATGTATTTATTGGGGGCTGACTGCAAAATGCGGCTCAGTATATTTGACTTCAAATTCAGTTTATAGAACAGTAGTTTCTAGGAGGGATAACATTAAATGAACAACTCTGCAATACTAAAAGACCGTACATTTTACTTTCACTCTAGAGACACATTACATTTCGTATAAGAGTATTAGAGACATCTTTTTCCGTAATTATGGATGTGCCCTACATTGTGATGTTCTTTTACTTAGAGTACGGGAAACATCAGTTGTCTTTGAAGTGAGAACAATGTGTCGCCAATGCAAAATGAATATAGAGCTACGACAGCACCAGCAAGTCCAGATCTCTCACAAACCGACAGAAAGAGTTACTGCTACAAAAAAAAGATAACTTCAGAAGGAGTCAAACACAGATAGCTCTATTGCTCAGGGCCAAGCGGGGAAGAATTTACACGGAAGCAGGAGCGCGCGCAAGGTATGCAGCTCGACCCCCCTCGTAACCAGGGGATGTTTCTCTCTTTTGCAGGTCAGTTGAAGCAGTAGTCATGTGAGATAGAAAGATTCTACTGTAGAGGTCCCTTCGGTGGCTACTAGTTTTATTAACGTCACAGTCGGTGAATAGGATTTGCGTATTTTATTGTTCTCAGCAACCATTTGAAATCAGTGCACCTGTTTAGTGGACTTCGAGCCAACCTGGCTATGGAGATTAGGTATACTACTTGCATGGTTTAAAGATTTCTTGCTGTGGTGTTATATTGTATACAAGTAACTTTCTAGGGAAAAAAAATTTTTAAGGTTTAAAGGAAGGTGAATTTTGCGTAGTTTCTTATATAGTGTAGAACCAGTAGATAGCATTATAGGTATGTAAATCAGTTAGAATAGAAAAAAAGCCAAAACCACAAAAATTAAAATGGGCAGAACAGCTGAAGACCCCCAAATGTTCTGCTCTCAAAAGAATAAAAGGTAGGAGCCAAGATGAACTTGGACTGCAGTTGATTTGGTATCTCTGGTGTATGCGTTACTTTCTCTCAATTGATCAATAGTAAAGTTCAGCGAGAATTTCTACATTGGTTGATTCTGATGTGAAAGTTAATTTGTAGTCGTAAGATCAAACTTTTGCAGTGCGAAGAATGCTACAGAAGAGGAATGTGTCTGGAGATCTGCGGTCTGCATTCTTTGTGAGGTGCCGACTGAGCAAAAAGAAAGCATATAAGTCCGCCACAACTGCTTTAGGTGTAATCTCACCTTTGTACGTGAAAGTCGTTCTCAGTAGAGAAATGAAGACCAGAAATGTTGTTACTGTGCCTTAATTTGTTGTCCATCGTCATTACTGGCTGCAGGGGTGGGACACTCACAGGTTTTATCTGTGGCGCTCGTTCGGTCGTACCGGTGATTTAGATGATTTCCACAGGGATATGCGGAGGGAAACTGTAACTAGCGCAATTATAAAGGAAATTTAGGTAAATTGTAGAGTATTTAAGGGATGAGTTTCTTGTTGGTATAATGTATATATGTACAGTGGCTCCCTCAATCATATTGCCAACATTTTGCCAGCAATTGATTTGAGGCAATAGATAATGGGAGTGGTTGGCATTTTATAGACGAAATTCGCCATTCATCATTTGCAGCACATGCATGATTTCATTCCGATGTTATTTGTTTTGTGAAAAAGTCATGGATTTTTTTATCTTTCTTTTTGGTTTACAACAGGAATGTTTGGCTTAAATAAGATAAAAATGTTCAAATTTTGACATTTTTAATACTTGCTGATCTTCATTTTCAGATTGTTTCGATTGTCATGCTTATTGGATTAAATTACAGAGGTCTCAATTGCAGCTTTGCATCCAATATTGTTGGTAGAAGTTGTTTTTTTATTTGATCATCACTGTTTGGTTTGAATCTGATCTGTTGTTACTTTTTTCATAGTCTCAAAAATCTCTGTATCAGTACTCATAAATTCGGTTGGCTGAGTGTTGCAGTCAGAGTCTATTAAACGGACAATTTCAGGTCACCATGTCAGGTGGTTCTAATGTTATAGAATCGCCCTTGACCGTGAAAGTAAAACATATCTTCAATTTTCTGTTTCTGAGTAGCATTCGACCATGCTTCAGAATCTGAAGTTGAGAAGATAGAATTCTTTCATTCAAACCTGTGCAAGTATTTCACGAGTTCCAATGAACTAGTGAAAGTCCAACAACAATCCTGTCTGCACAGATGAAATTGAAATTTTATGCCCAAGGCTACAGAAACAATTGAACTTTCTTATTATAATTAACCTTTTCTTTGGTTTTTCCTGAAGCCTTTGTAGGCAGTGTCCCATTCATACAGTAACGTTTAAACAATGGTTGTGGCGAGAAATGTGCAGTACCTTTGCAAATATGCAAAGTACTGGTTTGAAAAAACAATCAATACAATTGAAACCTTTTAAGGTTCAAAATTCAGTTCAATTTTCATTTTGCGAGTATTCCATCAAAAAGGTAAGAAATGGCATGAAAGAAACATGGAAAATTAGATTATATAGGTAATGATGTAAATGAAGAATAAGCACTGATACGTGTTGTATTGTGGCCGTGAATATTGCGGGAAAGTCAGTTCTCCAGTGTTATTTCACAGTTGTAATGATAAATAAACATAACACTGTGTTATTTTGAAATTATATAACAATAATCCATGCGAAGTTTGTAAAATGGAAGTTAATTGTATGACTTTGACACTTGTCAGGTCACTCTATATCTGGAGCTCGTTCTGCTCCTTGCTTCCAATCTCATTACTACCATCTCTCTATTATACCTTATAGAATTAAGTTCTAATTCTGTTGAAATTTGGAAGCAGAATTTGAAGATTATGAAATGGAAGGGTCATTGTACTCTCTGGGATACCCTAGGCTTACTAAGAGGAATACCTCATTGCGCGTGCGAATAAAGCCCTAGAGGCATTGATTTGTTTTAAGTTTCTGTTTTATTAAAAACCCTTTTTGATTTTAGGCGAAGGAAGATACACTGGAAATGCCCATAGAGGTATCTAAAATGATCCCCAAGATGTTCGACGATAAAAAGGACAGATAAGTGCTATGAGGGAGGGAGAGAGCGTGATGAAGGAAAGGTCCATAGTACACGGGCGGAGCATGGCGAAAGAGACGGGCGGGCTGAAGGCTCGACATAGTGAGGCAATGTGCTAAGAGATCTGCTGTGAGGGTCCTATCCAGCACAAGGTGGTGCAGGGCTCTTGAAAGATGGCACTAGGGTGTCAGACGTACTCGCCAGGCCTCGGGAGCGGAAGGGAAGACAGGAAGGGGTGGGTGCACAAGCAGGACCCGGCCCAGGGTATCACTAGCAGTGTTTGGGTTAGAGCGTAGGCGAGAAGGGGAGCATGTAGAGCAAAGTCATCTCATCGTCAATGGAGGTGATGAGCGGGGTCCCTCACACGTCCGGGAATTTAGAAAGGTGGTGTAAAACGGGGGAAAGAAGCGACATGCACGAAACCAGACGGAGTTGAGATGAGGACGCGGAGAAGACGGCATCAGGAGAGAATGGTGATTGTCGAGGCGGAAATGGTCTGAAGGAAAAGACGGACGACGGGCGCACGACCAGATCACGCTAGATGAAGAGGCAGTCTCTGCAGGCTGGATGGGTGAGACATTGAGGGGCTTCTCGAAAAGAGGTGCTCGGACGGGCGAAGGCGCATGCCCGGGGAATAATCTAACCAAATAACCTAATAGGGTGGTTGGTCGCTTTGAATCGTGAGACGAGTCCCGCGGGATCTTGAAAATACTACCCGTGATTGGCATTGCCACACCCGGTATCATACCAGGTTGCCTAGCACTCCCAAACGGTCGTTTGATATAAACAAGGAAGAGGCGAAGCGAATGGTAAGGAGAGAAGAAAAAAATAATCCGGAAATGAGGACAGTCTGTGAAGGTCGTGTATTAAGATTGCAGACTACAGATGAGGCATTGCCGTCTTGATGATAAGCCTATCGGTATCCACGCAAGGTACTAGGGGAAGGTTGCAAGCATGAACTAAATTGATCCTTCCAATTGCAATAAATCTTCAATCTGCTTCTCAATATTTTCATCAGTGAATTATACTTAAGTTTAAGTGACAAACGAGGACATAGTGGCGGGGTTTACAGTTGATACCGTGCAAAACAATTAATGGAATTAGAGGACGAGAAAATGAGCTCAGGAGAAACAAGGCGCAATTGAGAGAGAGAAATAAAAATGCAGGATATGAACGATGCAAGTGAGACCCGGGCATTAAAAGTATGCCTCGCGCGAGATTAGGTAGGGAGGAGGTTAAACCGGACTGAAGCGAGTGTGTTCGTACGGCCACGGAATTACTGGAAAAAAAAACACAGAAAAGAAAAATGATCAAAGGGTTTATAGGACCTATCGCACACCGACCCGAAGTGGCTTTAAAGGAGCAGATGGTGATTGCTGAAACATCAATCGTAGGTGAGATGGGTTAAGTTGCCTGATATATTCAAGTGTCACAGGAGAAAAATGAAAAAAGAGATATATCAAAATGAGAAATATATTTTTAACAAAGCATGTGTATAAGAGTGAGACAAGCCATGGTGGTACAGCATGAACGTGGGTGGGTGTCGAGCGATGACAACACGGTAGGTGTGCGAATCCGAGCAGCAGAAAAATACCAAACAAGGGCGAGTACCACCCCGCAAACAAAGGGGAGTGGGGATGCAGAGGAAAGCACTCCGCGGCGCCCTGCCAGGCGGGCTAGTCTACAGGGCTCGGGCCCAAGAATCGCAGGAGGAGAGTGACTTAGAAGATTGTGTCCCAATTACAGTGAGGTGTTCTTATTACACTTTTGATGAGACTATTTTGGACAGCGTAGACTTTTCTGTGAGCCAGACGCGCGGTGAGAGCCGTGAAGCTGGCATCGCAGGGCAAAAATGAGTGTCAAGTGGGAACAGAGATATTGCATGGACGCTTCTAATTTGAGATTACAATACTCTTCCATTATTTCGTTTACCTAAGAGTTATTTCCTTCGGAGGGGGCCACAAGTAACATGTGGTACATCATATCATCTCCAAGAACAAGATTCTACTAACGCAGGTGTCGGCTGCTTGCGTGTCGCCGACAACATGGAGCGGGCGAGCTCAGTATGATTGTGTAAGGGGGACTCTCTGTGTTCACCAGATCTGTTGCGCTTATAGCACCAGATCGCTTAGCGACAAATCGTGATCATGAAAGCAAACACGAAGAGTGAGAAAAGGGAGGAGAGTCATGATTACAGGCAGGAAACAAGAAGAATGCTCAAGACGAGCGGAATCCGTTCAAATGTGCAAATGGGGTATACAGTGTCTTCTTGTAATGTCTAGGTCAATAAGAAAGGGGTCTAGAGTAGTATGTTCCAACTAGTGTGAGAGCAAAGTAAAGAACTGAAGATGTCTTGGTTATACTCTTATACTATTGCGCCACATAAACCTGAGGATACCCAGGAATGCTCAAGGTTCAAACGCGACAGAGCTGGTGAAAAATCTGGTCATGAGGGCCGGGAGCAGACAGGCTTTATCTGGATGCGAGCGCAAGGGCCCCAAAGGGAGTCGTTATAAGATATGTTGGAATTTGGGACGAATATGTCTTAGAACCCGAACGGTTGACAGGGTATCTGGCTTAGGACCGTAGGTAATGGTGCTACTCTACCCATAGAAGGACCTAATAGAAGGGAATCTTTAAGCCAGAGTGGTAGGCTGCGTAGGCAGAGAACAGAAAACAAAAGTGGGAACATAGAGAGGGAAGAGCATTTTGGCACAAGGACATACGTGTCGGCATAAGTAGCGTACAATAGGGCGAATTAAGGGCCCGGGAAGGAGGAAAAGACCACCCGGAGCTTGAATAGAGCGAGACCAGCTGGAGCAACCAGCAAAAGGGTATTGTCAGAGCGCTCAGCCTCTCGAAACAATTTGTTCCGCATGTAGAATTGCATCCGTCAATGAAGTCAACGCCTGCAAACAGAACACCTCACACAGACTAGATCATATGTGATATTGCACCAAATTTACTGATCATGACAAGTCATAGTCTGGTTATATAGCTACGTCATTTAATAAGTGGAAAGATGGTAACACAACAGGTTATTCATAATAGAATCAGAGGACGCGCGAACAGGATTTGAGTGTTAATACCAATAGCAAAGGTAAAAAAATAAGAAAAACAAAACTCATCCTAGAACACCGCAGAACGAAATATACTTAGTGCTTGCAAGGGAAATTTTTCCACCGTTTAGCTCTTAATGGGTCGAGATTCCATAATAGCGCGAATTGTGAAGAACAACATCCTCTAAAGCAGTCTAAAGTACATTGTATCTAATGAAGCAGGTCACTCGACATATATTATATTATATAAAGAAGTAGTGTATATGGAACCAGCATTCATGTAAGCTGACATTTCGCTAGAGTGCTGTATAGGTTAATGCTGCGAGGGACCGGTGCAGACCGATTTGCTTGTATCTTAGACCCAAGGCCAACACAAAAAGCAGCACGGAGAAAGAGAGAGAATAAAATCCAATCAGCAATACTAGTTTATCAGAGAAGAGGCGAGGGAGGTGAACACCAGTGGAGACGGCATTGAAACCAAATGATGTGCAATGTTGAGTGAAGCTCAGAAGATTCACAGAGGTAAAGAAATCTGTCTGACAGGGTCTTCTTTGGTAGGAATGGTTAAACAACCAAGAGACGCGCCGCGAGTCAATATCTATTTGCTCAAATCAATCTTTTCAAAGAAGGCACCAATTTAATGGTGTTTCGAGGGGAATGCGAATAGTGTATTTAATTATATTTATAGGTGCACCGCAGGTGCCAGGGATAGTGGGGAGGCGTGACCGGGCGCAAGAGCAGGGAGGCATAGTATAAGCGAGAACAGGGAAATACCAGGTTACGCACAGGGGTGAGGTACAAACGTCAATGCGACCTTGAGTATGGACTAGGAATAGCCTGAGCATTAACAATGTGACCAACCGTGGACAGCAAAGAGCTGTGTCCTAGTCATCGGGATGAGAGGACGTGTGCGCGCGACCATATTATAATACCACTATTTTCCCATCCGTCCAAGGTATCCCCATATGTTCCAATCATATAACGAGGAGTACACCTGATCAGAGCAGTGATAAGAAGGGCGATAACACGTACAGACACGCTTTATAAGTAAGGCGGTAGAAGGAGCCCACCTTATCCTTTTACTCCAACGCGTCCACCGGCCTTTGCAGTGTCCAGTGAAGAGAGGGTGGATGACGAGATGACGCGGTATAGAAGAAGCAAACAAACGGCGCAGTGACCTAGCACAAGAGTGCAACATAGCACAAGAGGCAAAACGACCCCAAGACGTTGGTCATGTTTTCTTCAAATCTATGTCTAACTTGGAACACAGTGAGACACCGGACCTCGTTGTCCAGGCCAGGCAAAAAAAATGTGTGAATTACCTATAATTGGCAATTTTGTGTGTCACCCATAAAATCGTTCCGATTTGTTTGTGTCCGTTTTATTCTTAGACCTCAACAATATTAGGATGTTGATTACCCCATTACTCAGCACGGGCACAAAGCTATGTAGGTCGACAGGCTAGTCACCATACATTGATCATTCTTTCTTTATTATCACAAGTGCGTACTTTGTGGAACCCCTTTAAGGGAAGCGACTCACAGAGTTGAAGGAAAGAACTATTGTGACACAGGAGAGTCGAAGCGGGATAGCGAGGCCAAAAAGATGAGGACCGCATTGTAATAGGGAAAGGATTCCGTGCTGCCATAACAAAACTAACATAATGTGCTTGTAAAATCTATCCACGTTTGCAAAGATTAACAGCTCTAAGTTCTGAGTCTCACAACCACAAACATGACCAAATACAAGGGTGAGGACACATCCTCAATTACAAAAGTGTTATCAATAAATTGGATCAAGCCCTCCTATAAGTGTGTGTGAAAAAAGCCTTGGATTATTATGTGTGGATTTTGATTTTCAGTTAAGACAGGACATGTCGTTTTAAGTAATGACTTATATCTTAAGTGTTTATGCATAAGTAATAGTTCTGTATATCACACTGCCGAAAAGTTAGGTCCGAAAGGTGGTAGAATGTCATATTTTGTATTGTTGTTTCTCATTTTGTCCTCCTTAGTAATTGTGCTCTCTAGTGCTAACAATTAGCTGATATATACAACTTCCGACAAAGTGGAAACAGCTTGGAGTGGGGAGAGAATCTTCTAGTTCTAGCAGGGTTGAAGATCATACACAACTAATGGAGATGCAGAATGCAGGACTATCATTGCAAGGAGAGAAGCAGATGATGGGATTTCCGCGAGCATGCACACCAAACCATTTACAGAACGGAGTTAAAAAGGAATAAATTTGCGTGTTACCCTGAAAGGATAGAGTGTAGTCCATTACAAAAGTCAAGTGAGGAAAAACTACAACTTATTTCACAGCGTCGAACACAAACAGAAAAGACATTTAAAACGCGGAGTGGTGCTGGTTGGAAGCGACCTAATATCAATCGCGGCAAAGTCAAAAATGCAAATAAAATGTACACCGGCCCCCAACTAATATTCCACAACGTGGACACACACACACCCACACCCAGCAAGACCGCAGATATGACCATTATGTGTACCCCTAATAGGATGTACGCAGCAAGAGGAAGCCGTCCGTCTTAGAAGTCACAAAATAACATGAGTGACGAATCACGTCGCTTGCACACACAATTATAGCAAGAAGGAGGCGTCAAAAGAGCAATCCGTCTTAAAGTCTTCACATTCAGTTGTAGAGACGAACGGGAGGAAAAGCTCTCGGGAGTACCTACCCGACCCACCCCACCTCCAAAGGAGGGCAACCACCTCTATCCGCCCGCTAGCCACGACTACTCTAAGAGACACAGCTGCCGGTGTTAGAGACGACGACCAACTAACAACCAGACTTGTAACTAATAAATGCAATTTCAATTATCTACGCGACAAATGAGCCCGCAGAACCATTACGAGAGCTGACAAAAACGACAGTACACGTTGCAACAAGTGAGAAGTAACTGGAAAAAGGGCGATCGTACGAGGGCGGTGAGCTGGAGAGTTGAGGGTACGCAAATATATGGTAGTGAGTAAGGTCTATCTCATACCTTTTCTCTCCTCCTTGCGAGATCCAAACAGGGGGCAAAGCTTAATAAATCAAGAAGAATAAAAAAAAAGGGATGGGCCAACCATTGCGTACAGGGAAGTATTGAACAGACACGAAAGGTAAACAGTGGAACGGTTTCCCAAAGTGATTGGCGAAGCCTAACTCTTTGCAATTTCGTTTTTGAATAAATCTTTTATTTTGTGTATCCAATAAAGCAGAGAAGAGGTCTGTTTTTTCTTTCTCATTATGATCTGATGTGTCTTCGCACTACCATATTGCGTCCCTAACCTCAAAGGCAACAACGTTTTCTAGTGTGTTATATCGCCTACTTCACAATTAACAGAACACAATTTAATACGCGCCAGGGATCATTCATCTTTATCAGACAAACATCAAAGGAAAGGATGGCGAAACAGCGAGAAGGCCAAGAAGACAGTGTAAATAAGGCACAAGTCATAGAAAAAAGAATGAGGAAAAAGAAAGATGAACAACAGGCAAGGTAATGGAAGAGCGAGAATAAAAGGAAACCATAGGGTACAATAACTCTTATAAGTGCAAGACTGAGACGGACCACTGAGTTCGATCAAAATGTATAACACTGCGTCGGACTGAATAAAGTAATTGACGTGAAAAAATTATGTAACGTGGCTTTAAGAGCAGACCATGCTCAATGAAGGATCATACAACGGACCACTGATGAACAGGACTTTGAAGCAGTTCTAAGAAGCCCGTATGGGATACAGGCAATAATCTGAAGAGGCAATGTTGGAGACAGATAACACGGCTAGTAGAAGAGGGCCAGAATACTGCATCGTGAGAAACCGAAAAAGGAAGTCTAGATGACAAAAATTGAAAGATAGCAGAAGGATACGGGGAAAATAGTTGCGCAATTTCGTCCAATGTAGACTCACCCCATATAGGGACATTACGATACACCAAGCATGTATTCCACCGCATAAGTTCTTTTTTTGTGACACTGAAATGTCAAGCGTAAGTGACGGTGATAAAGTAGAGAGGAAGGCTTGTCTCTTACGTAGAATCGAACCCTAGATGAGAGGGAAGGGTCACTGAGAGGCTAGGACCCAGTTCCACGCCAGAACGAGCGCTGTTCAAAGAAGCCGAATTCGCTAGAAACCTATATGAAAGACCGAACCGATAGACGGTGCAGGTGAGCGGTAAAATCCAAGTGTCAAAATTTCATTTAGAGAAGCAAGAAAGAAGACGCCACATGACGCGCGGGGCGGCAGAAGACAGGAAATAGTCCTCTAGGAAGCCGACCCACACAACAGACGAGTGGGCATGTGGCAGTCCAGGTGAATGTTGGCAAAGCGCATATCTCGTAGCAGGTGATAACTCATAATCTTGTGCTTCACAGTAGACACATGCCTATATGTGGCCCGTAGCTCAGAACAAGGGACCCTAGATACTCGACTCCTCGGAATCGGTCAGTGATGCCTGGACTGTAAAAGGGAGGAAATATGCTCATGACACAGGAAGCTGACCTCCCTGTATCCCGTGTGTCCTGTCCCACCAGGGCCAACGAATTACACGAGAGCAACAGTATAAAGAAAATCCAAAGATCACCCAGCAGTGTAGCAAGAAATAAAGTATATCGATCAATAAAGACTTACGATATACCAAGCTAATCAACAATACACATGTTTAGACCTGGTACTACCGCGACACAAACGACTTACTAAGTGATAAGCGAAACATATGCGTATACCTCTCCGATAATTCCAAATAACATAACAATATAATATAAGTGTTCATAAAAAAGAGAGTATAAGGATTCCAGAGGACAGGAAATGTTTATAATAATAATAAGCCCTAAAAAAGTGATTCGTGAAAAAGAAAAAAACCACGTGAGGAGTGATACACGAGTAAGGTAAGTATAAAAGACAGGAAGCATTACCACTGAAAAATATACACGGAAAATTTTAATTACTGATTAAATTAAGCAAAATGACATTTAAAGTTTCAGAGGTCTATGCTAAAAAATAAGAAAAATATATATCTAACAACCGCAACAGACAATCATACCAACGATGGAAAGAAAAAGATAACGAAGTCTCACACTTTGCCGTGAGATCTGTCGAAAGCATACACACTAATTGCTAGCATAGTAGAAAGAGTATACACAAATTATTATATACATTTACATTCATTAAAATTCCTCATCCAAAACTTCTTTATATTATCAACAAAAAGATCCTAAAATCTATCATCAAATGCAATATATTTACCTAGAACTAGGAAAAAAAGATCGACTAATACTTACAATGCAAAATGAATTAAGCATAAAGATGTAGTTACAGTAGAGACACAAGACCATTTAGCAGGAGTTAGTTCCGAGTGCGGGAAGCCCCGCGATCCATGACAGATTTACTCAGTCAATAGTACATAATTGAGGTTCAGCGGGCAATATGCCAATACTACCACGTGTGTGGTAATTTTTAAGAGCCATATATACCATGTTTACAACTACATTTACGTCTGTCTCTCGTCATTTATAGAGATGGACAGCGCACCAGCGGAGCGAAAAAAGGCGAGGGACCCAATTCTGGGGGCAGCACACGAGGCCACGGAGGGGAACGGACCAGGCGACCAAAAGGGTCGGAAAAGGTGGCCGAGTGACGCATCTTTGGCCCGGTGCAGTGATATAATAATGCCTTAAAGTTGTAACCGGACAGACTCGGGCCGGGCAACAGCCTGTTTTGAGCGATTTGAAAAATTTTCCTATATTCCGCCCATGTGGTCGAAGCCCCCGGAATCTTCGGGCGTGGAAGGGCGGCTAACGGCTCGACGAGTAGGGGTGGGTGTGTACCGAGAAAGGCAAGACAGAAGGAGAAGCACCAAAATGTGTGGGTTGTTCTAAGTACACCTAATATGCTGACCAATTTATCTTTTCACCTCTTCGACCCCCCCCCCCACCCCCCCCCTTTTCTCTCCCACCAAAAATCCATTACCCAAACCAAACACCCTTTCCCCGCACTACCGCCTTAAGTGGCAGGACAAGATCACGGCAAAGATCACAAGTTTATGACTTCATACAATATTTTGTCTGTAATCTCAAGAGAACAAGCGGAAGTGATTGTTTCCTCTTATTCAGTTGGTGTTCCTCTGTTTAGCTAATGAACCATGGATGCATGTGAAGATGGCGGTTACAACAGAAATCACTTCAGGCGCGACTATATTGGTGCCATTGTTTCCCGGGATATGGCGTCCACGCACTTCGCAGTTGTCATGTGTGGGCGCACGAAGGTTGAGAAGGACAACCAGCTGTCGAAAGACGGACGTCGTCGTGAAGCTTGTATATAGCTAACTTGAATAACCATAGATCTGATCAAGAGCGCGCAGAAATAGAAAGATAATAATTATTATACAAGGGACATTAACAATACATAATATGCGTATGCACAAGCCGGGGCCTACATTACGGGATAAGCCACATAACATGACACCGAGGGGATTGAGAGCCGGGTAGCATCCACAATTCTGTACGACAATAAAGATTGGCATACCCAAAAACGATGAAAACGACCGATACATTGTTAGTATACCAAAGCGGAATTACAAGGAATGAGCACCTTTCAGGTACATTTAGGTAGACGCAAAATCAGAGGAGTGAGGGGTGAAAAGAGTAGGATTAAGCTAAGTTAAGATAGATTTTTGTGCATATAGGAAATATTGAGTCCGCCATTGGTCATTGATCCTTACGTAGAGGGCAAAGAATAGTACAACGCGTTCCTTATTTTGTATGTTGGAGGAGAAATATAATGGAGAAGCGAAAATGTGAGGCGTTAGAAGGTATCTATGCTCGGCCGGGAAAAGTGTGGGGGTGTGTAAATAGCCCACACGTGAAATCAGGGGTAAGGAGAAAAGGGGGGACTAGCGTGATCATCATAGTCTCACAGGCGAGAGAAGGATGAAAACCATAGTGATGTTACACCTATCCCTGCAAGAACGACGGAAAAATGATACAAACTTATTAGATCCCCAGTATCTGCCAGGATAGGTCTCTTTGATATAATGACACGTACCTCCTAA
>CAJDSM010035222.1:0-13401 GCA_903981925.1 Ostrea lurida | reverse complement strand
TGCATGATGGTTACCAGAATCAGCTGAGGTTTGCCAAAGGAGGAAAAGATAACACAATTTAGCGCCATATGACGTCAGCGGGCCAACAGTCTTTTTTAACAGTCAATTCTAACAGTTCCTCCGGCCCGCCCGGTCCAACAGTCATGATGTTGGACTTTTTTTCGTAAGGAATATTGTAGGAACTGTTTAGTAGGGGTATAACAAACTGTAATGCAATGAGCTGACTTTACATTTTTACTTGCAACAACTAGGAATGATCAAATATGCTAGCTGTAAAACACACATAGCAGTATGCGTGTAGATTTTTTTTATAGAAACGGGATAGAACATAAGTGAACTGAATGTGAAATATTATGAAAAATTATACATTATTAAGAAACATCATGTACATTGTATGTGCTGAAACTGAGGATTTGATGCAATGATTTAATGATGCGGTTTAACAAATGATTTGTAATACTGTGATGTTTAAGTTATATTAAATTATTGTGCTACAGGTATCGACACTTGAGAAACATTTAGATGCGGCAGAGAAAGCCTCCAGCCAGATGAAGTTGAGTGCAGAAAAAGCAAAAACATTGGAGGCCTCAAAAATGGAAATCTTAACATTAAAAGTAAGTGGTCCTTATCACAAGTCAGCAGCTCATTTCATTACCTGATTGAAGGGTTTTTGTTGTTTTATAGATATTAATCTTTTCTGGCTATTTTGTGTGTCTATGGACCGCGGTCAAAAGGTTTTTTGAATTTTGGACGCGGCGATCTAGTTGACGGCAATATTGAGGGAATCTGATGCATTGCTAACTATGACGTTCGTAAGCGCACGTAATGCAATAGACTTACATAATGACATCTAGTATAGAATGTAATGGAAAATTTACAATGTTTTAAATGCATTTACATATACTTTTCACGTTAAAAAATAACCTAACCACATATATATACATGTAATTAGGTAATAAAAAAGTTATTTAATGTCTGAATCCAGTCAATGACCGGAATATTTTTCCTCTGTATTTGGGAACAGCTCAATGCACGTTCTATTCCTCGGCTGCGCCTCGGGCCAATAGAAAGTGCATTGAGCTATCAGTTACCTCGGGAAAAATATTCCGGTCTATTGACTTGATCAGACAATTAGAAATAACTGTATATTATTTCACTATTCCCCCATGTGAGTAAAATCTATACTCTTCAGGGTACGATAGGAAACATTACTTGACAGTGGGTGATATTATATACAATTATAACATGTTGATGAGGTCTATCCATGGTTTTATAGCATCAACCCTGAGTACAATATTGACCAAGGACGAAGTGTGCACCATGTTTTTCAAAGCAAAATATATACTTGGAAATTGTTGCTTTATTTCTGTTGGGAAAAGACAATGTTATTTACAGGAAGAAGTTGGTAGAGTTAAAGCTCTTTTGGAACAAAGTGAAAATCATCTTCATGAAGAGGAAGTAAGAAGTAAAGAGCTTGGTCAGCAGGTGTTACGACTGACAGAGATGAAGACCCTCCTCCAGCAACAGATTGACAAGGGAGGGGGCGGGACTACATCTCCCAAAACAGTTTAGTAACTGAGTGGGGGTTACAATCAGGACTGTAGGATGCTGGGCCTATCTTATCAGATAAACAGCGTTAGTACTGATACACGACACGACTGAAGGGCGGTGGCTACATCAGTATTAAACAGGTTGTTACTCATAACAGACATGACTTGGAGGGCGAGGCACATTCAGATACAAACCAGGTTCCAGTACTAGATACAGACAGACTGAGGGCGGGGGCTGAGATCAATAAACAGGTTCATTACTGATACAGACTAGACTAGGGGCGGCGGTTACATCAATAAACAGGTTAAGTATATACAGACAGACTGAAAGGGGGCGGTGCTACATCAATTAAACAGGGTCAGTCTTGATACAGACCGAATAGGGGCGGGCGCCGGGGAGGGCGCACTACCTCTGATAGCACCGATAATACTGACCCACAGCCAGACTAGGCGGCCAGGAACCATCAGCACTAAACAGGTCAGTCACTGATACGACAGAAGAGGGGGCAGCACTACATCAGATAAACAGGTTAGTACTGATACAGACATACTACAATGGTTAATAACAAGAAACAGATATAAGCCTGACAGATTTAATATGTCATTGAATATTGATCTATATTGATTTAAAAGTGCATGTACTATGATAAAGATAAATTGAACCTGAGAGTTAAATATGACTTATACTGCAGCAGGGATATTTACTAAGTAACAATCTTTTTGCTGTGCCTTGTGCACTTGATCTGATGTGAAAACAAGAGGACTCTTTTGTTTCCAAGAACTCATATTTACCTACAGATACAAAAGGTTGTGATTTCAGAGTATATACATGTCATTATCTGATGTATTTTATGAAATATAAAGAAAAGCAATATACTCACAATTTCTACTGTTATTTTATTTTTTTACATAGTTTTTAGTGAGTGAATTTTTTATTTTTGTTACTCTAAGCTGTATTTAGCAGTCTTCTTGTATGAAAATGTTGATTATAAAATGTGGAAATTTTATTTATTTATTTTTTTTCTCTTGTCTTTTTGCACCTCTTTCCTGAACTCCATCTTTTCTCCCTAAATCATATCTTCTATGCTTTCTTCTCATAAAATGTCTATCCTTTTGAAACCACCTGCAATCTATCTATCCTCTCTTCTGCTGTCTGTGACCTTCGTGCACTAGATCAAGTCTTTGGAGAAGCGTCTAAAGATCACAGAGGAGCGGCTCCATCAGGAGCGGGCAGACCGAGCTAACAATCTCTCGGAGGTGGAGGACAAACTACTGACAGAAAATGCCAGACTACAGGTCAGAGTTCAGTCCCTTTGTTATTTTTAATCTTATTGATAACAATTATCTATAAATCATGATGTAGTATTAAACTATATGACTATACATTTATGTCTTAATTGTAATAAGAACAAAAACAAGTTATCTCTCTGACACATAATATATCAATTCTTTTCTCTTAATGATTCTCAATCAATTCAAAGAACATTACTTTTTCAATGTCAGTTTACTGTTAAGACTTAGGTTCCGATATGAATGCAGTTTTCTCTTTGTATTCAGGCTGTAGAAAAAGAGCTCAACAGGCAGTTACAGAGGGAGAAAGACAAAAATCGCAATCTAGATAACAAGGTCAAGGACACACGAGAGGAAGTGGAAAAGCTCCGATTGGCTCTTCCTTTTGATGAGTCCACTCTGACATCAGGGAAAAGCGAGGAATACGACATTCCATACAGCCTACACAGTAACCAGCGACACGAGAACAGAAAGGTTCGCTGTCTCTGTATACACACTGGTGGCGGGCTTATTGTGTTGTAGCTTTTTGTTGTCCTACACATCCAGATATATATAAAAACGGGCCAATACGTATCATTTAAGATAGTGGATCTTTTGATTGTTCAATTCCTTAAAATTGCTTTAAACTTTGTCCATAATAATGAATTAGAACATAAGAAAGAAACATTTTTCAAAATGTAAATATTTACAGAGAACGATAGAAAATTAAGATATTGTAACATAAAATGTGGATTATGTGAACAAAAACCATAAGGGTTGAAATGCATAATGTGTCATCAATAGTACTGCATGTACTGAATTCATTAAGAGTGATAGTGGCTTGCATTTTTCAGTAACATTTGTGGCATGATTTGTCTCTGCATGGTGTGTAATCTGTTATTTTTTTGCACCAATCAGACGCCAGATTATAAGTATGTTATGGGGCAAGTGGAGCAGCAATCTGGCCTTACCAATGGTCAAGAGAAAGAGGTCATATGTCACCTCTGGAGTACAAGGGAGACAACTTATCAGCAATTGCGCCATTTACAATTCATTCTTCAAGATTTAAAACTCCCAGACAATGATTTAACGGCTGGTTTGAAGGTGAAATGTACAAACGTGATTTTTGTAAAACATATATATCTATATATAGTATTTGTAGTTTGTAGTAAATTTCCTCCAGACTTGTGTACTAATTCTGTATATGTAAGACTTACATACTAAATAAATTATGTGTATTTAACAGCACTTTGTGACCTCATTCATCTGCATGGCTATCTTACTTTAATGTGTCTTAGTTTGTCATGTAATCCTCTTGAACTCAAGCAAACAGTTCGTTTTTGTAAATTATGTATATAGCTTTCATCAAAAAAAATTTGTTTGATGGGAACAGTAACATAAAGATGATACTTTGTGCAGATTGTAAAATTAAATGGAGAAATCTAAGTACACATACCACTATTGAGTTCTATCAGTGTGTTTGTATGTATGGTCTGTGTACAGGAGTTATCCCCCTTTGTGTCTCACCCTATACTCAGTTTGTAAAGAACTTACTGCTTCCTTCACGGTGCATGCCCACAGAATTGTGACGATGTATTTCACGATTTGTTTTATAGTTTAAGTGTTTGACTATGTAGTACCCGATACACAGCTACCATTTTCTTATCATCACTTTGTGCTCTGCATGTAAAACTATCATAGTCTTGCTTTCAGCTTACCTTCATGTCCATTATATCTTATTTTTTTCAGCATTTACATTGTATATTATAGCGTTTCTAAATTTATTTACTGGTGCACTTGACGTATCTAAAGAATGATGCAATTAATTCAATTTGTACAGATTTGATCAGCTAACATTTCTTTCATTCCAGAAATATTTAGATTTTAAAATATGTAAAATCTGTTTAAATTTGATTTCTGTGAAAGATTTGAAGAATTTTTCATACAAAGACTTTGATGCCATGGACTTTAAGCCACGTATGTCTATGTTTATCGTTATTTTTACAGCAACTTCGCGACCTGAAAAGTCAGTATGAGGAGCGACTCCAACAGTGTGAAGAGAGAGTCCAGGATTCGCAGTCACAACTGACGACGTTCGAAACGACGTACAAAGAGTTAGTATCAGCAAAATATCTCACAGTGAAAGACCTAAAACTCTTGTATGGGTAATGTTGGTCTCACACTGGTGAATATAATAGAATTGTTCTTGTTACTACTGTGTACAGGGATATATTCACACTTGTCTTATTTGTGCTCTCATCAGTGGGCAAATTTCTTCCTTATCTCTCTTTTAACACAAAGGTGTCTGGGGAATTTGAAATGGGGGGAAACTGTTGACAAGTGTAGACAGATGCAAATTAATGGGGTGAAAATAACCCTGTACACATTATTGATTGTCAATGAATTCTCCACATGAGAAATTAAGCCTCAAGATTTTGACCCATCCCTAATTTTGGTACAATCAATAATTTGTCTGGTATAGAATTGTACTGAGATTTTTTGTTTCAGACAACTGAATGCGCTAGTGAAAGAGAAGCATGAATTTTTTGCTCGTCTGAAGACCACAGAAGACCTTCTGGAGGCCCTCAAAGGAGAAAATGAGATCCTGAAATCAAACATGACAGGGTCGATAGGCGTCCATAATAGCAGTAACAGAGACAGTGAGTTACAGGAACAAGACACTGTTGTTACAGGGTCCATAGACTGTCACACGGTCTATAGACAGTCACAGGGTCTATAGATAGTCACAGGGTCTATAGTCACAGGGTCTATAGATAGTCACAGGGTCTATAGTCACAGGGTCTATAGATAGTCACAGGGTCTATAGTCACAGGGTCTATAGATAGTCACAGGGTCTATAGTCACAGGGTCTATAGATAGTCACAGGGTCTATAGTCACAGGGTCTATAGATAGTCACAGGGCCTATAGATAGTCACAGGGTCCATAGACTGTCACAGGGTCTATAGGCTGTCACAGGGTCTATAGATAGTCACCCAAGCAGACAATGATCATACTTTACTTAGTACTTACTTAGGCCTTTTAAGCCCCTTTGGGGCAAAGGCCATCAACCACTGCCTGCCATCATCCTCGGTCCTGGGCGATCCTTTTCAGCTCCCCCCAACCACAGCCGGTCTGTCTGGCGTCATAATGCATCATAATTGTGGATAATTTGTGTTTGAAAAAAATTTCATATCTTGCAATTTCATCTTCTCACTAAAATGATTTCAAATACATGGAACTTATTTTTACATCTAGTAGTTAATACGTTGTAAGGCATGCTGAACAAATTTATAGGTCAGATCGAAGCCCTGAATATCGAGATAAAGAATCTAAAGAATAGAGCTCACCACCTACAGACGAGTAATCAGGTTCTGGAGGGGGAGGTGACTACCCTGAGGGTTCAGCTAGAGGCCAAAGAGAAGGCACTAGAGGAGGCCCAGGCTGAGGCACACCTCGCTACCAGTCGACTCGGCAACACAGAGGCCGTGGAACGCAGGCAACAGAGGATTGAGAAACTGACCGCTGAGGTAGGTGGAGGTTCACTCGTGTAGAACTGGTGGGACGTCAGTCAGAGGGAACGGCTGAGGTAGGTAGAGGCTCACTCACATGTAGAATTTGTGGAACGTCAGTCAGGGGAACGTCAGTCGGGGAACGTCAGTCAGAGGGAACGGCTGAGGTACAGGTAGAGGCTCACTCACGTGTAGAATCTGTGGAACGTCAGTCAGAGGAAGCTTTTTATTTAATGCATGTTATATTTTAATGATGTGATCATGAAAAATTTGTTTAAAAATCTGGTTTAATAGAAGTAAATTGTTTTCCCAAATTGCAAGAAAAGCAGTAGAATTTTGTATGCCTTTTACATAGCAAATTATCCTTGCAAAGTTTGCTATGACTGTGTTCAACTGTTTTTGTGTATGACATCACCACGTTATAAATCTTTGTTTTGCCTTGGACTAGAATGTCGGCTCTGTCATTGGTGGACTCGCATCACGTGACTGCCATCTAAATTTCTATAGACGGCGAGTAGCAAACTATAGACGGCAACATGGCGGACGTTACGTCTTTTTTAGTATTAAAACTAACTTTTCGTCATACTGTGCTGTTTACATTGGTCCTCGACCCAAAAACAAAACACTTATTAGGTTTGTTACTGACTGCTACAGAAATATGTCGGGTTGTTCAAGTCCATAGAAGGCGAGGCGAAGCCTCGCCTTCTATGGAATTAAACAACACGACATATTTCTGTAGACAGTCAGTAACAAACCTAATAAGTAATAGAGATACTATTGTTTTACCAGATTCAAAACCTCCACACGGATATGAGAGTCTTGTCAGAGAAAAACAACTCCTTGATCACTGAAAAGAAACGCAGCGACTCCGATTTATCTAACTGTCAAAGGGAGATAAATATGTTAAAGTCACATCAGAAAGAGAGCAAATCAGTAGATTTGGCGGACAACAAGGTATTGTAAGGGACAAGGACATGTCTGTTTGTATGGTGTATTGTGTCACATTTGAGAATCATTCACCCATATCTAAAATACACATAACTTTTGCTTGTAATGCAGCGTGATCAAAAAACAGGAAGTGGATAAATGTAATTATGAAGATTTTTTTTCCTTAGTTTTTGGGATAATGAATAACTAGACCATCATCTGCTGCATTTAGGGAATAACTACCTTCTCATTTGTGATTTGCGGTTGTTAATTCTGATTTAACAGTTGCTAACTGAGTTTTACCGGCGACGCTTACGCGTTACCAGTAAAACGGAATCCAATGTTTGCAACCGTTAAATCTGCATTAACGGTCGCAAATCACAAATGAGAAGGTAGTTATTCTCGTTCTAATGCAATTTTGCTTGATGTTTACATTTGTTTTCATATTTTGTTACAAAATGTTTATGCTTGATGTTATGTTTTTGCGTCACAGCATTATCATGTCACAATTGAAAGCTTCCCATCTCGTTAATGCTCATTTAACCATCTCAAACCTCCGTGCATTAGCCAATCAAAATACATATTACAAAACAATTGCATTAGAATTGTGTTTTAGTTGCAGTCATACGAGAGTCTGAAAATTCAACAGCTCGTGCTGAAAGATTGTAATGGAAATGTCAGATGTATTTCTGCTATTTCAATATTTTAAATGCCCATTTTACTTTTTTGACTACTGAGGGCAATGAGTTTTTATTTCAATAATTTTGCTCTGTAACTACTGTCAAAGGGCAATGAGTTTTTATTCAATGATTTTCAGTTTGTGCAATCTTTGATTTTCAGTTTGTGCAATCTTTGAAAGAAGAACTTCAGCAGAAGGACATACAGCTGAGTCAAACCACGCGTGACTTACAGACGCTAGAGGGCGAGTTGCAACACACTCGTCATACGATGTACAGCGAACAAGCTCACATGGCCAACCTGCAGGCTCAGGTACAGCTATATAACAAGTACAGAACAAATCTACAAAAACTAATTAGACAGACAGAAAGAGCATACCTGAAAATGGTTTACACTGTAAGTGTAAACTAAAAAACTTAAGGCTATCCGCCAGAGAGCTATATCAAATTGAAATTTAAACGAAACAATATAAAAGTTTTGCTTCACCGTGTAACGTAAATCATAGCAATATATGACGTCACAATGAAATGACGTCGCAGCAGTGTGAGATCGAAAATCTTACATTGCTGTCTCACATGGGTAAAGTCGGTCTCAACACTGTAAAAATGTGAGAAAGAACAAATCTACAGGCTTAAGTACAACTATATAACAAGAACGGTTAAGTGTAACAGAAAGGAGTGAGTTCTGGACAGTAGTATACCCAGTTATTTCACCTGTTTCCCTGTACGTTAAGGAACGGTGCTTTCAAAACTTTATCATGAAATAAAATAAATTTTCTCTTAAATGCTCAAAAATGGAGGGAAAGTACAGTTGAACTTTGGTATCTCGAACTCTGATATATCAAATACCATAGCTATGTCGAAATGATTTTGAATGTTCCAGCCACCTATTTTCTGGGTATTTTCACCCTCGATATCTCGAATCGATGGATACCTCGAACTTTGTTCTTGGTCCCATTGAGTTCTAGATAATGAGGTTCGACTGTATTTTTATTATGGATGCACCCTGTTATTGTGAATAAATATTGAGATGTGGAAAAACTGTGGCCTAGTTCTTTAGAATTGCAATAACATTGCTGAATATTAAGACATATTGTAAAATTCATTAAACGCTAACCTTTACCAGGTGGACAGTTTAAAGGAACGATTGGAGGAGAAAAACTCAATACTGGACACAATAGGCGGGACTAAGTCAGACTCACAGTCACACTATAACTCATTAAAGGAGACGCTCGAGTCCATGTCTCAAGAACTCGCACTGGTTCAGGCCGTTGTAAGTAGAGAGACGCAGTATTGGATCATGTCTAGCAATGACTGAAGGTTTCGTGACTGTAGATTGCGAGTGTAAGGGTTTGCAGGCATTATTGCGTGTCTTGTCTGATTTGTAGAACAAGACTCTGGATTCCGAGGTCAATAGAGAGAGAAGTCAGTGTGAGATACTTCAGGAGGATTTGTCCCGAGCCGGTGGTCAGACAGAGTCCAGAGAAATGTCAAGCCTAGAGCTGCAAGTCAAGCAGCTGGAGGTGGAAAGGAAAAGGCTTCAAGAGCAACTCATAGTCAGTATTCATAACTGTAACAAAAGTGCGTAGTCAGTATTCTACGTAGCGCAACAAGTCGTATTCAGTTTCATGAATGTAGGCCAACCGTCGTAGTCAGGATTCATAAATGTAGCCAACAAGTCTATTCAGTATCATACGTAGCCAACAAAGTCGTATTCATATTCATCAATGTGGCCAACCAAGTTGTAGTCAGTAATTCATAACGTAGCCAACCGTCGTAGTCAGTATTCATAACGTAGCAAAGTCGATTCAGTATCATAGATGTAGCCAACAAGTCCGTATTCAGTATTCATTAATGTAAAACCAACAAGTTCGTATTCAGTATTCTATATGTGCCAACAAGTCGTATTCAGTATTCATAATGTAACAATGAGCCGTTAGTGTATTCCATAATTGTACCAAATTAAAGTATTTTTTTCTATTTACAGAGGCAAGCAAAAGTGTGAGGAGCTTGACAACAGAATATTAGTTGACATACAATCTGAATTCCAGAGGCTCTCACAAACAGGCTCTCATGTCAGAGCAGCCAAGCTTCTCCAATATGTCAGCTCAAAGGGCGAGCTGTGACAACATCTAGAGGTTAAGCTACAATGGAACAATAACAACTCTAGAGGTTAGCTATCATGAGAACAGAACAACATCTAGAGGTAAGTAGTTATATACCCAGAGAACAACACCTAAGGTATGCTATTATGAACGAACACATCTAGAGGTTAACTAATAGAACAGAACAACACCTAGACGGTAGCACTTAGAGCAAACACATCTAGAGGTTAGCTACCATTAGAACAGAACAACATCTAGAGTAAGCTATTATAGAACAGAAATCAACATCTAGAGTAAACTAAGTTATTGAACATGACAACATCTAAGGTAAGCACTAATAAACAAACAACATCTAGAGTAGCTATCCATATGAACAGAACAACATTCAGAGGTAAGCTACTTATAGAACAGGACAACATCTAGAGGTAAGTACATAGAACAGAATCAACATCTAGAGGTTAGCTACCATAAGGAACAGAAACAACATTAGAGGTTAGCTATTATAGAACAGAACACAATCTTAGAAGATATTACCTATTATTAGAATAGACCAAGCTTCTCCACATCTCGCTCAGAACACAATAGAATCACAATATGACATACTGTGCTTGTCTTCATATAATTTGGAAAATATCAGGAATATGTAATGCTTGAAACTGTATCAAACATGAATTATTATATGTTTGTGTTGTGTTTACAGGAGATTAGTTTATATTTGTGTTGTGTTTATGCAAGGAGATAGGTTATTTGTGTTGGTTATCGCAGGAGATATTTTATTTGTGTTTTGTGTTTATACAGGAGATAGTATTTGTGTTGTGTTATACAGGAGATAGTTATTGTGTTGTGTTATGCAGGAGATAGTTTTATTTGTGGTTGTGTTTATGCAGAGATTATCTATTTGTGTTGTTTTATGCAGGAGATATATTTGTGTGTTTTATCAGGAAATATGTTATTTTGTTGTGTTTATGCAGGAGATTTTATTTGTGTTGTGTTTTTATGCCAGGAGATATGTTATTTGTTTGTTTTATATAGGAAAAATAGTTATTTGTTTGTTTTTTATGCAGGAGATAGTTATTTGTGTGTGTTTATATAGGAGATAGTTTTTTTGTGTTGGTGTTTATACAGAGATAGGTTATTTGTTTTGTGTTTTATCAGGAATAGTTATTTGTGTGTGTTTTATGCAGGAGAAGTTTTTGTGTGTGTTTCATATCAGGAGATAGTTATTTGTGTTGTGTTATCAGGAGATATTTATTTGTGTTGTGTTTATGCAAGAGATATTTATTGTGTGTGTTGTGTTTATGCTAGGAGATAGTTATATTGTGTTGTGTTTATAACAAGGAGTAGTTATTTGTGTTGTGTTAGTACATGAGAGATAGTTTTTGTGTGTGTTTAGCATGGAGTATATTTATTTGTTTGTGTTTATCAAGGGGTGGATATAGTTTATTTGTGTTGTTTTAATACAGGAGGATAGTTATTTGTGTTGTGTTTATGCAGGATAGTTAGTTTGTGTTCGTGTTTAGCAGGAGATATTATTTGTGTTGTATTTATACAGGAGATAGTTATTTGTGTTGTGTTATAACAGGAGATAGTTATATTTGTGTTGTGTTTATGTCGGAGATAGTTATTTGGTGTTGTTGTTTATACATGAAGACCATAGTTATTTGTGTTGTGTTATACAGGAGATAGTTATCTTTGGGTGTGTTAGTACAGGAAGGATAGTTATTTGGTTGTGTTATAACAGGAGATAAGTTATATTTGTGTTGTGTTATGCAGGAGAATAGTTATTTTTATTACATACTTAGTATAAATACAAGGTTTTTGGCATGTGCGGATACCGATGACATTCACAATAGTCCTATCAGCCCTAGGGCTGACTAACCTGTATCAGCCCTGCAAATCATTATAGCCCTCTGCGTCGAAACAACCTCGTTCCGGAACCCCTTTGCTTTTTTAAACCGCCTTCGATCAATTATGTAGTATAAATTCGAGATCGAAGTAAGCCTGTCATTGGATAAACGAGCAATCAGTGAGGAAGGGCACAAAGGTTTTTGAACGCATTAGGAATCAAGATTGAGTGAGCTTTTGAATATTTATGTGGATTACATGACACAGTGATCAATGATTCAGTTTAGTATTGTTGGAACGTCGCGGCGCCCATGTAGGAGTGATTTCATACTTGTTTGTATGTTAATTACTAAGTGTGTAATAACATAATAAAACATACCTATTTTCCATATCACATCCTGTATCAAGCCTATATAGATGTGTTGGTGTTATACAAGGAGATTAGTTATTTTGGTTGTGTTTATATCAGGAGATAGTTATTTGTGTTGTGTTTATGCAGGAGAAGTTATTTGTGTCGTGTTTTATACAGAGATAGTTATTGTGTTGTATTTCTACAGAGATATTTATTTGGTTGTATTGTATACAGGAGATATTTATTTGTGTTGTTTTATACAGAGATAGCCGAGGACACACGATGCCCTGATACAGGAGAAAGTCCCAGAGTGAAGAAGACCTGGTTAAATTGGAGAAGAAGCTACAGGAGATAGTCAGTATGTTGAGATGGAAAGCTCTCCGCCAGCACAAAAACTTCCAGACCTCACTACCCAGCGACATCCTCAGAGCTCAGGAAGGTCAGTTAATCTCCACATACAAGCCTGGGATAAAACAAGTAGTTATGTCCTCATTTTATATCATCAATACTTAGCGCATGTGATATTGTAGCGTAAATTTGATTTTCTAAACATTTTGATGTGACGTTAATTTAGCGGATGTCCAGCTCCCCTCCTTTTGTATCTCCTAATCATGCCCGCTGTTGGCGTTCCACTGAATTTAGGTCGGATGATTTCTCCACAAAATGCCTAAATAAATTCACGTGAAATATAGTACTTTAACAGTATAATGTAAAATTTAAGCTTTCCAAGCTCAGATAGCAGAGGAAATCTATGTTTAAACGAATCGCTATTAAGTTGAGATGACAAGAGAAAAATAATGTCTGATGTACATAGACTTTTTTTATGTCCGTACAGTTACAAAATTACAATGTTGGGATAGATGCGCCAGGAGTGACACTTATTTAGAAAATGCTTGGATTTCAATAGAGGAGAAGTGAGCTTGACACTATTAGAACAATGCTGGATTCAAAGAATGGAGAACTGGAAATGCTTCAAGACAAGCTATCGTAAGAAATATTTTTTGCTATGTCAAAGAATAAAGCAATGAATCATCTAGTGAAATTATAATTAAGTGCGCATAGAGCTGATGACTGTGTGTGTTTTCAGACGACAGAATATGGAGACTGATTTCCTACAGAGGCGTGTAGAGCTACTACAGAGTGAGAATCAATGCAACCGCGAGGAC
>CAJDSM010035220.1:0-15542 GCA_903981925.1 Ostrea lurida | reverse complement strand
CTTTAAAAGGTTGTCCCGCACGGTGTAACGACTTGTCACAAAGCGTAGATTGAATGGAGACGCTATGTAACAAAGAAAATTGTTATTACATAGCGTCACCATTCGTGGTACGGTTTGTAACAAATTGTTACATACCGTCTCGTTGTTACATACCATGGTCCATCAGGGCATATACATGTATGTTCATTATGATCTTTTGGAAAACATGTACTATTTATCATTAACTATAATAGTTATTTTCATTGTAATTACGGCGAGTCTGATCGATTATAGGTTGGCCGTTCCGAGCACGGGGTCAAAAACATCCAATAACACGATTTCTCCGATCCTACAATGAGAAATTTTAACGATATATTTCGTACAACAAATACAATTTCCAAAATGAAATACTGTGGAAATCACGGTTATTTCATTTCCAATATCCAGCAAAAATAGGTCTCATCGTTTTACTTCAGTCGATCTAAGCTGCTCACCCAAAATCCCCTGAGCAAACGGGCGATCCGCTGCACGATCACTTATTTGTATCAAATTTCTAGAAAAATTTAGTTCAAATTTCTAGAAAATAAGCGACATTTATATCCACCTTCTAAACATGATAGCAAATGACGGTTAAATACATTTATTTGCAATTTTACATAAGAATAAGATTGAGACTGTGTTTTTGTTCATAGTTCAACTGCATTGGTAAAAATTCACTACGAACTCGTACGACAAACAAATTTCAGCGTCAAACAAGCCTTCAGAGTGAATTGCTTACCATGAAGTTATAGAATATTAAAATTGCCTAGAGCATTACATCTTCTTTTTCAATTTAAGGCCCAGTTTAATTTGCACAGTCAACTTACCCCGACGCAAACTGAACTAGGGTTCTAACTGCACAACCGGATGTCGATCCTGCGATTTTTCTTTCACAACTTTGGTTGTGCAGTAGTCGATTGGTGCCCGTGTATATGTATAGATTTCTTATAGCGAGATTTTTCATTTTATAACACGATAAATCACCTTGTGACCTTTGGCTTTACCAGAACAGCAAGGTGTTTCAGCATACGTTATATGAATTCATTTTCAGTTATGTTGTGATCCTTTTGGCAAAATTATGGGGTTAACATTCTCACAGAAATAAAGATTGATGAAAATTCTTTTTAAAATCACCACTGCTGAGCCAGGGCCAACTCAGGTGAACGATGTGGCCATGGGCATGTTGTCTAATTAATCATGTCACGATTAACCACTATTATAAGAAACAATATTACATATAATAACTCGGAGACAATTGTTTATTTCCATGGTATGGAACCTGTGAATGATAAAGCAAAGTACTAAAAAAATAATTTATTTCCATCACTGTTCATTCTACCAAATACACTCGAGACTAATTACACTCACTTTTATACACATTGACCAATATTATAAACACAAATATAATTTTAAAACATATTATAACTGAGGTAAATAATGGATTTCTGCATCAACAATGCACATACACATTAGAGATTTTGTCAAAATTTTTACCGTTCCCTGGACCATCAATACAAAAATCATTCAAAAAGATATTTTATATATACTAATGTTTTGTTAGCAGTTATCAGTCCTAAACATCTGTTTTATTATTCAGTAAGAGTTTACACGATATCTATAAAAGGGGTGCTTCAATAAAAGTACTGCAGCATGCAAGTGACCTTTCAACTTTAGATAGTTTTAAATACCTTTACTTTATACATAAAAGAAATAATGTCTAATCTTCTTACGGATTATGCAATTTACCCATGTTTTCATTGATGTCATAACTCCGCAATATGTTTATTAAATAAATCAGAGATTCACTGTTATTAGCAATAATATCTAACTAAACAAAAATATCACGTAAACCTATGATCCAGCATTTGGTCCCATATCAATTCACTCTCAGGTGACATATAAAATTCAAGTGACACTATTCAACAGTCACACACATATTAAATAAGTTAAAACAATAACATATAACTAAACCTAAATAAAATACTACTGCTGCGTGCATAATTTTTTTTTTTATACTTTGGTAACATCAAAGTGTAAAAATAGATACTTTTTGATTTTGTAACATAAAAATATCTTTTAAATTGTTAAAGATAAAAGAATATTGCACATTCATAATTATTCCTGGCATCAGGAAGAGCACTTTTGTGGTATATGGACAGCTATACCAGGCTAGAGATGGGCGCACTTTTAGATAATTATTCTACTTTGGAGATGGCATGCTTTTGGATAGTTATTCTAGGCTATAGATGGTGCACTTCTGTGGCATTACACAGGTACTCCAACTATGTTCCTCAAACACTACCCTCTGTGTAGCACACTGCACCAGACACTCCCTACAACAAAATCAAACTTTTTAAGTAAATTACATGAATAAAGTAATTATATTAAAAACAAGATGTGTTTGTGAAACACGAATGCCCCCGTATTCCACATGCCAGTGGAAGGGGCTTGTCATAAGGATTAGGCATGTGAAATATGAAAGGTTTATCCCTTACCATTCAAAAGTTATGGCCAATGTTAATTTTTTAAAATGTAGGTCAAAATTCAAGGTCAAGCATTTTGGTACCAGATAAAAGGACTTGTCATAAGGAATACACATGTGAAATATGAATGCTCTAACTCTTGCCATTCAAAAGTTATGGCTAATGTTAAAATTTTTGTAAAGTAGGTCTAAGTTCAAAATCAAGGTCAGGAGGTCAAAAAGTTTTGTACCCACGGAAAGGTCTTGTCATAAGGAACATACATGTGAAATATTAAAGCCCTAGTACTTACCATTCAAAAGTTATAGCCGAGGTTAAAGTTTCAGACAGAATGACAGACAGGACAAAAACAATATTCCCCCCGATCTTCGATCACGGGGGCATAAAAATTGCAGTGAAATATTGAATCATTTGACATTTTTCATACCATTCATCACTTTAACGGATAAATCTTGATGTAGCTTACCTATTTGTTTCACTGACAGCGAGTTCCACAGCGGGGTTTTCTTCTATGGCGGGAAGATCTGAGTCCCCATACAGACTAGGACGGGATATGAGATTAAGCCTGGGGAGAGGTTTGGGTGTTGGCAGACAAGGAGGGTGATGCTGGGGATGGTTGTTATAGCCATCGAGCACATTAGACACCATAGCATGGCATTCATAGAATTCGGCATCAGAAATCTGTAAAAATTTGTACGTTAGATTTTCAAAGCATATATTCAAGTTATTCTCTTAAAAGAAGTAGACAGGCATGGCCTGTAATGGATGTAGGTTATGCAGCAAGCCTATTAAGTTCTCTATAAAAAATAATATGCAAGTATCAATTGTTGCCATTGTGTTGTAAATTCTTGTTTAACAAGGAATCTGTGGGCGCCAATAATCCCTAGTGCTACCCCCGATCTAAACTTTATATTAAAGCTGTCAATTGCTGTAAACATTTCTTTTCAAAAATTTCTGCATTTCACAAAGTAACCTGCTTAATATTAAAGTTAATAGTATTTCCTGGATGTTGGTAAAACCCCGGCATGTTTAACTGTACACCTGTCCATTACCAATAAACCATTACATGGTATTTTGCTTTTAAGCCAATCATTACCTGGCATATTCTGTGAAGGTTTAGGATGAACGGATTGATTTCATTCAGTAATCCTTCCTCCTCAAGACCGTGAAGAAGTAAACTGAAGGCTAACGAAGCAGTCTACAAATAATACAATAAACATGAAAGAACTGATGGTTGTTGATAGAATAGATCATAAATTGTATTATGTCTACATAGATATACAAAACTACATAGGGTAAAAATATCTACTTGTATAGAGATTTTTCATGAAATACTTAAAAATTTGTCACCAATACACAAATTCTATCACTTTCACTGGAATCAGCAGAGAACGTTTCACTTAATTAATTATCATGTAATGTCACACCAACATAGGTCAGAATGAAAAATTATACATGTTTGGCCAACAGGGGAAATTTATGACAGGAATGTTTTCAGCAATACTAAAAGAATGTTAAAAAAGATGTATGACAAATTTGCAAAGTTCTTTTTAAGTATCCATTGTTCTTTGTAATTAAAGAAATACTTACTGAAAACACTGCACATGAACTATAGTTGATGCAGATCTCAAACTTCTTCACAAGTTCAGCAAGAAAACTATGGTCTAGCACCTTGGTAGATGTAAAAATTTGAATAATATCACATAAAGCCTTAAGTAGTGATGGACAGGTTTCTACCCATAATTTCCAATCTAGCTTGTTTGTGACGGTCCTTTCCATTCTCGTCAAATCCGAAGATGTCCAGGCATGTTGCATCAAGTTAGACAACTGTGTTGCTGATGGAATATCCTGCAAGATAACTTTCCAATGTACAAGAAAAAAAACAACAACAAAAAAAAAAAAAAAAAAAACAACCCACCCACCCCCGAAAAAAAAAAAAAGGACCTCAAAACCATAAAATGTTAATAAACTTTTGAAAGTCAAAATCTTGATATTAATGTTCCTATCTTTAATTTGTTTATGAAAAATATTTCATTGCTTGCATTTCCTAATGTCAAACAAAGGTTTAAAACTTACCTCATCTTCATCGTGAAACTTGTTGGATAGATAAAAACAAGATGTAGCTAAGCAGGAAAAATATTTAGGAGGAACCTGAAAAATTATTATATACGTTAATTATGTTGAACATGAACAATATACTTTATACATTGACAGTGTCAATCAAAGGTATGGAGCAAACAAGAGGCCCAAGGCACCATCGCTACCTGAGCACATGCTGCTTCAACTAAGAAGAGCAGTTAGTTTGGGATTAGAATGTACCACTGTGGACAAATCTACCTATGTGGTGAAGGCAATATATCTGAACCAATTAAACTACTCCATATTCAGGGAACTTTAGAGGTAAACTATCCCACTTCCTTTTTCTGGTTCAATGAGAAAAGATTTTTAAAGATTTCTTCTATATATCTGCATGGTAAAACTTTGATCCCCTATTATGGGGGCCTCATTCATACCTCCGAGGGTCAATGAGTTCGAACAAATTTTGAATCTCCACTATATATCAGGAAGATTTCATTAAAATTTCAAGCTTTCCTGTCCCAGTGGTTTGAAGAAAGAAGATTTTTAAAGAATTCTCTATGTATCTGCATGTAAACTTTGATCCCCTATTGTGGCCCACGTACCCCCGGGGGTCATGATCTTGAACAAACTTGAATCTCCTCTATATCAGGAAGCTTCCATATAAATTTCACTTTCCTGGCCCAGTGTTTTTGAGAAGAAGATTTTTAAAAGATTTCACTATAATAATCATATGCAAAACTTTATCCCCTAACTTGGGGCCCCATCGTAAACCTTGGGAGTCATGATTTGAACAAACTTGAATCTCCTCTATATCAGGAAGATTCCATATAAATTTCAGCTTTCCTGCCCAGTGGTTCTTAGAGAAGAAGATTTTGTAAAGATTTTTCCTATATAATCATATGCAAAACTTTGATCCCTATTGGGGCCCCATCGTACCCCCGGGGGTCATGATTTGAACAAACTTGATTCTCCTCTATATCAGGAATGCCATAAAAATTTCAGCTTTCCTGGCCAGTGTTCTTGAGAAGAAGATTTTTAAAGATTTCCCTATATAATCATATGTAAAAACTTTGATCCCCTATTAAGGCCCCATCGTACCCCCGAGGGTCATGATTTGAACAAACTTGAATCTCCTCTATATCAGGAAGCTTCCATATGAATTTCAGCTTTCCTGCCCAGTGGTTTCTTGAGAAGAAGATTTTTAAAGATTTTCCCTATATAATCATATGTAAAACTTTGATCCCCTATTGGGGCCCCATCGTACCCCCGAGGGTCATGATTTGAACAAACTTGAATCTCCTCTATATCAGGAAGCTTCCATATAAATTTCAGCTTTCCTGGCATAGTGGTTCTTGAGAAGAAGATTTTAAATGACACCACCCTATTTTTGCATTTTCGTGATTATCTCCCCTTTGATGAGGGCCTGGTCCTTCATTTGAACAAACTTGAATCCCCTTCACATAAGGATGATTTGTACCAAGTTTTGGTTGAATTTGGTCCAGCGGTTCTTGAGAAGAAGTCGAAAATGTGAAAAGTTAACAGACAGACGGACGAACGGACAGACGGACAAAAGGCGATCAGAATAGCTCACTTGAACCTTCGGTTCAGGTGAGCTAAAAAAAAGTTTTACAAATTTTAAATATATTCATGTTTACATGCACTTTTTTTTTTTTTTACGTTTCCAAAAAAAAAATCTAATGTTTCTTACTTTCCCAGAAAACTATATTCAAGTATTTTGAAACCTTTCACTTGTAGATGATGGAATATAAGAATTCAATATATATATAATATATATAAAACACGTCTTCCCTCCTCCCCAGTTGAAAGTAGAAACTACCTCCTTCCCTTAGTTTTGTACTTACTAAGTGATCTGCATAGGAGAAATCACAAGTAGGAACAAGGTATTGTGAGAGGTACTTTGTGCATAGCTACAGAACTGTATGTAGCTCTCTGAAAAGATTTGCCCCAATATTTTTTTTCAGAGACCACAGTTCTGCACTACTTTGTGCATTGATGAAAAAAAGATAGAGAAATTGATGTGACCGTCCAATGTCATTGTTGACAACTTGAACTACTGTTATGAGTACAGAATAATTATCAATCAGTAGGAAAATGAAGCACACCAAAAGGTGATTATACACTTCCTCTTTTGATCCACTGTAAATTGTAGGATAAATTGGATAATATTACATCCCTGATCAGAACAGTCTGATTAAAACCAGACCAAATCATTATCAACGAGCAGTTCATAGAAAAAAAAAAAAAAAAAAAAAAAAAAAAAAAAAAAAAAAAAAAAAAAGGGGGGGGGGGGATAGCGAGATTGAAGGTTTTAATCAGACTGTGGTCAGAACCAAGTGAACATCATTTATTGTAACAGAATTTCAAGATATCCAACAGACCATATAGATGGAAGTGTTCACAAAATATATATAATTTTACATCCTCCAACCCTCTATAATCTGGGATAACTTTAAAATAGCACAACAATGGTCCTCCTGTCCTAAAAATATGCACATCTGCAAATGGAGATGAACATCGTAGTTTCAAAGTACATGTATATAAAAGTGTCAGGGATGTGATTGAGTCCCACAGAAAGAAGAGGACAACTGGTCAAATAGGGAGGAAAATACCTCCACCCTACATGGAAAAATAACATTTTCTGTCACTTCAGATCATACCCAAAGCATGTATTCATATTTTTTAAGAAATCGGAGGATTTCCTCTGAAAAAAGGAAAAAATCACATCCCTGAAGCTATTTTACATTCTCAACCTCCAATATAAACTTCAAATTATGGCAATGAAGCATTGTGCAAAGTTTCAAGTCTTTCTGATAAGCCATATAGTAAAACAATTAAGCGATTTTACGACCCTCAAGTACCCCTCTAAGATCCACCATGACTTATAGGAAAATAATTGGATCTTCCTGTACCCACAATATGAACATCTACAAAGGCAACGAAGCATTGTACAAAGTTTCAAGCCTATCAGTCTCAGATATTTAAGCTGTATAGGGGGAAAAGCATAATTTACATGATTTTGTGAGACAAACAAATACAATTGTCTCCCCCTGGAAGAGGGGAGACAGAATTACCTACCTTGACTCTGGATAGAAATCTGTCCAGGCAGCTTACTGCTGTGGCAAAAGTTGCAGTATTACAGCTGTAGAAGTGTGTTAAACATCGAATAGTTGACACGGCTTTATCTCGCAGAGTATAATTTATTGTGTTGTCCTGTACAAATATAATTTGCTTTTGTTTAACAAATGTTTCCCCTCCTAAGTTGTAGAAAAATATTACATCCCTAATCAGAACAAAGTGAACATCATTACATGAAAATGAAGTATTAGACAGAACATAATTTCAAGGCTTGCATATATGTAGTATTATTCTGATAATTTCCGTAAGGAAAAGTGTTCACAAGTTGTAAAATTTTGCACCCTCTTATAGATCCACTACATAACTTTTGAGAAAATTATTGGATCCTCCTGTTCCAATAATATCTACAAATGGAAATGAAGCTTTGTTCAAAGTTTCAAGTCTATCTGATATGCCATGATATAGATCTATATATCTGATATGCCATGATATAGATCTATAAGGAGAAGAATTTATAAGATTTTGTGACTCAGATGGGCAGAAAGACATATCGAATTATCTTTTAGGTCTTTATAAGTTAGTGGCACATCATATGTGGTAATTACTAACTGCCAGAATATACTCATTCAATTCCTAACTTATCACTGTACCCATTGTGTGTTGATTTGGGATAAAAAAAAAAATTTGCATATATATATCTTATTTTACCAAGTATAAAGAATGCATATTATAAAACAGCTTAGTTGCATATAGAATTCTTACCACTTTTAAAACTGCACATTTTTTAACACTTTCCCTCAACTTTTCGATCAGCTCAACACTCTGCAATAGCAAAATTCAAAAAATTGAATCGGTCTCCAAATCTATTTTTACAACATGAATTTTGGGCCCAATGTATTAAAAAATTTAAATAAAAAAAAAAAAGTAAATAAAGTAACAGCACATGCAGTCAAAATAAACTAGGCCTAGATATGTCCATTGCATTGTTCAATCAATCACCTTCTTCAATGATTCCGTGCAAGAGACATGACCCATTAAGCGCAGCTGATTTTGTTGACACCTCTCCATTTTTTCATCAAAGACAACAGTAATTGCATGTCGACTACAATTTACTGTTTCCTGAACCATTTTGCGCTTTCTCAAGAGTGCAAATTCACTTCATCTACTTTCCTGACACAATTTTCTTTTGGCTAGCTCCCGTCGTCATTACACTGGCTTGCAGACGGCAGCTGTCAACAAAAAACGTTTAAAATTTGGCGCATATTCCAACCTCATTTGTAAAACCCACTCTCCTTCACTCATCTTTTTGTATCCAGCAATTTGATTGGACATACTTTCCTATTCAAATGTCAGTTAAAAATAGAATTGTTTAGTAAACATAAGCATAAAAATTTGATTTCTTTTATCTCCAATTCTCCACTATATGCATGAGTTTTGCAATCTTGTTGGGTTTTAAGACTATCAAATTAATTGAATGTGTATAACTATGAAATATTTGATCCGTTTTACCTCATAGTTTCCTTGTTTGACAGCTCTGACCCCGAAGTTGAAAACAAATCAGTTTGCTTCTAAGGGCGTAGTTCTTCTTCCGCGTTAATTATTCCGTAACATTATTCTGCATATAAAAGAAGTAATTTAATGCATATTGTTTATAACTCTAATCTTGTGTAATGTCTACTTGAATATATCCACAGAATCGATATTGAGGGACTGTGTTTGATAATTTACAATTTTTTTGGAAATGCGGATGAATATGCGTCTACTCTGACGGAACTATATTTGACCCTTACCAACAAGGAATTTCTTTGGAACGCAAATCACCAACAGCTCTTTTTATTTTCGTTTCTATATGACAGAAGATGGAGTTTTAAAAACATCAATGTAAGCAGGATAGTGTTCATGGAACAGGGGAACATCCTAGTTCAACTCTCGTTCCATATTTCTCATCAGGTGAGTGAAATTTTGGTGAACATTTTTGCTGATGTTGAGTTTCATCAGCTGTATCACGGAAGCCATTTTGATTTTGACATTAGTGAAGATAAAATATTATTTTCTGCTAATAAAACCCTAGGCCTATAATTCCCATTAATGAAATACAATGACTTCATTTTCTTACTTGAATGATTTGTGTAAATGAGAAATCGTAAAGAATTAGGTAATTGAGAAAATCGTCTAGTTCTATGGGTATTCTAGAACTTACTAGAAGTCATGTAGTTTTTACTATGTAATATGCCTTGTATGGGCTACAGAATCTTTTCTTTTTTACATGTTCGTATTATGTGTGAACTGTTCTTTTCAGTGTGTTGGTGCAGCAGTTCAGGGTTGGCAAGATGGAGTCACACAGCAGATTGGATGCTAAGCATCTAATGAAGATGCTTGGGGAGCACCTTTCAAAATGCAATCAGTGGTCACCAAATGTGTACAAGTCCACAGGAACCTGTGATGTAAGGAAAACTTAAATTAATCATTTAACCAAGCTCATTCAGCATTCATATTGTACTACTGTAAGTGTAATCATTCATCCATTACATAAATTTCTTAAAATTCTTTGAACCATCAAATTAATTGGTGACAGCCAGACCAGAGTTTGATCATATCACATTGATGTACAACATGAAAGTGATGATAATGAACCGTGCATGTAATTTTTCCTACTTGTCATTAGTGATTGTGTAATTAGTGGATTATTACAACAAAAAATATTGCTGATTACAAGGCAATTAAGTCTAATAAATTTTTATAAGGAAGATGTTGAATTAGAGACCCAAGATCGATGTACCTAAATTTATTGAGATGGCAATGTGCATTTGGAAGTATATCAGCCAGGCCTGAAAATATTATTTATATTATAAAGTTATAAACAGGAAATGTCGTCATTCAAATAATAGCAACACAAGTAGGGGGATGTTGTTGAATAAGCCAAGCTATGAAATTTCTGAACAATTACGTCAGCAGATTAGTGATTTTAGGTAGTGAACATTGAGCCTCTCAGTTGTTTCACTTTTGTTAATTGTTCCAAGTTATTGTAATTTGTTTCAAGTCAGTATTTCTCCTATGAATAGTTGAATAGCTTCCGTGGAAATGAAAATTGATCATTTATTTTAAATAAAATATTTGTGGTCAATTTAATGATTTTGATGTGCTGAGGAACACAGAGAAGTTGTACAGCATAGGATTTAAAATTCTAATTGAACAGGTTTTGTTCAATAATTTCCTTAGAAACATACAACAAAAGAACAGAAAACCTTAATTGAAGTAAATAGAAATTGTATGATTTTGTGAAATATGATCTCATCCAGGTTTCTACCTGTATGACAAGAGCTATTTTTAGATACTTTTAAACTCCAACTCTGCAAGGTCACTGATCAGAGACCTAGAAACACACAGCCTGATTTTTGGCAGGTGCCCAAGTCGGACATTAGTTAGTTTAACAACCTTTGTTATCTGTGTATAAATTTAAATATCCAAATTAATTCGGTTTGTTTTACTGTAGACATTTATACCATGTATGACTGCCAAGGTGATGACTAATGACGATTTGTGTTGGCCAGGTGTATGTTGTCATGCATTCTACCAAAAATAAAAATGTTGTATAAATTATATTGTATTTTGGAATGGGGGCAATTTTTTTTTTTTTTTTTTAACTATAAATGGATATAATGCAGTACATGTCAGTGATGTAAGCAAAATCGTCATATTTCATGTTTTAAATATTTTCTTATTTTTTAGCCAATTTGAAGTTTTCACACGTTTATAGTACTTTTCATATACGTACATTAAAAGGACAATACATGTGAAATACACATGATTAATATCCTGACCTACTACAGGTCAACACAAGAGAGAGAGAGCAAGAAAGAAAAAAAAAATCCTAGATTTATAATGGCAGTGTTACAATTTTTTCCTGGTTTTATTCAGGAGGTTCTGGGTCACCATCGAGACAAGGTTGTTGGTTGGATTTTGTCATTGAATGCAGAGTTCAGATTCACACCGGAAACGCTTGGCCTGGCCATTTCTCTCCTTGACCGCTTTATGAATCTTGTAAAGGTAACGTCCCTAACAGTTATGTGTTTACACTCCTATCTGTCATTTTTACAGATTTACATATTTTGGCATATTACATTAGTTTGCAATTTAGATCAAAGTGTTAAAATATGTATGGATATGGATTCATGTAAATATTTGTATTACAAATTCATGAATGTGTTTTGCATAAAAATGTTAACATTTGATTAATTATCAAATAATTTAGTTTCATGTCAGTAATGCAAACCTTTTGTTTTTAATTGATAGGTCCGCCCTAAGTATCTTCCCTGTGTAGCCATCTGCTGCTTGTACATAGCAGCGAAAACCCTGGAGGAGGATGAGGTATGGCAAATGTTGAGAACTTTCTTATAATCTAACAGCAACTGTTAAAGTGTAGAAATTGTTTATTGTTTAAATATTCTATTATTCCATTGATTTTTGTAGGTAATACCGAGCACCAAGGATCTTGTGAAGACCATTAGGTGTGCATGCTCTGTGGCTGAAGTTCTGAGGATGGAAGCAATTATCTTAAACAAACTGTCTTGGAACATCAAACAAGTCACAGCAATCGACCTTCTTCACATTGTAAGTCAGACATGATACTTGTAAAAGAAACTGAAATTGGGTTAAAGGTTCAGATTTCTTGCAGCACTGTTTGTGAATTGTTTTCTGTTTTGATAATGATTAGATGATAATGGTGCATGCCACTCTTAAGTTAAGCCTGTGTATTTTTGTTTTTAGATCCATGGTTTGCTAATGTGTTGTTACCCCAAACTCCTGGATGGACTGATACACATGACTCCCTCTCAGCATTTAAGTGTGATGATGCGGAAGATCTTCCACTGTCTGGGAAACCACCAGCTGGCAGTCCTCAGCCCCATCAAACTAGTGCTGTCCATTGTCAGCCTGGAGCTGGAACAAATTACCCCAAACTGGTTCTCCATCGTTAGCATGGTCCAGCAAGTGGCAGAGGTAAAACAAACAAAAATTTGAACAACAGTTTAGCCTCGTTATCTCGAACTCAATGTGACCAAGAAAAAAGTTTGAGATATCCATGGATTTGAGATATCAAGGGTGAAAATACACAGAAAATAGGTAGTTGGGACCTCCAAATCAGTTCGACATAGCCATGGTATTCGAGATACCGAAGTTCAACTGTGTATGATAATTTGTCTTTATTCAGCATTTGAAATTTAGCAATTTACACAATATGTAAAGTTGTCATTGAGAATAAAATGCATTTTATTGTAAAGGTCTGTTCATGTTTAATGTTTTGTTTTTTCAGATCAACAGTCAGACCTTTATTCACTGTCGTGAAGTTACTGGTATGCACTTGTCCAAACATGGTCTTCTGCCTTCTGGATATCAATTTAGAGTAATGAAGCGTTCCAAATCTATCAAGAGGAAGGCAGTGGATGATGAAGAGGAGGACATCTATGATGGGATTAAGCGTCTCTACAGTGAAGACTCCCAGGATGTCCCCGTCTCTGTGAGGAAGTCGTGTAGCTCAGAGTTTGCTCAGCACCAAGACACTGATGGGAGAACAAATTTCTTCATTCCAGCTGTCAGCGCCAATTAGAACACACCTGTTCTGTTGGTTGATAAAGCTTATCTTTACACACACACACACACTAAAATCTAATGAACAACTTCTTAAATATAGATTAAAGCTAATTTATAGTAGTATATTAACTCATTGTTAGGGTATATTAATTTTCGAAGCAGTAAGTGTAATGAAAATTACACCTTGACAATCATGGAAATAGCAGGTATTATTTTATAGATCATTAAATTATAAATATTAAAATGTTGAAAATCATATAAATGGTTTTAATAGGTAATGTCCAACTTCAGACAAAGTTATTGGCCTAACATGGGGTATTATTTTTACAGATAGGCTTTGTTGAGATATTTGCTGGTAGTAAAAACGACACATGTTGCTCAGAGTTTAGATGTTTAAGTGCTGATACAGAATTCCTTTTCCTCCGGCCTGTATGGATGTAAACTTTTTATCTACAGAAGTTGTTAAAATTTTATTTTTTTGTTTTCATAGAATTTTGTTATTTAAAGCATCAATACAGAAGCCATTTTACATCTGTCTTTTCAATTGTGACTCTATAGTCTTTCGTTTTTGATGTAAAATTGTTTTAAAATCAGAAGTACAAAGTTTGTGTGTGCGTGATAACTACAGTATAATTATGAATGAAAGGGATTTGATTTTGAAAATAAATGGAAAGGCAAAATGTAGGTGCTAAGGGGAATCCGGTGAGAGATATTTACATATAGTAAAGTGGCTTTTGTATGTTGTTGTAGTACTTTAGTTGACTGTTCCTTTGTTTTAGTAGAATTAAGTATCCATAGAGGCAGGAAGAAAAGGCAGAAATATGGCTAAAAGAAAAAAAAAGATATAAAAAGCCACCAACCGCCGTACTTAGTTGTGTTTATTGTATCAAAATTCTTGTTGAATGAAAACAAGAACCAAAAAAAGTTTATAAGAAAAATGTAAGAAAAAATCTCTTCAGTTATCCTTATCAAACATTACTATATATTGATTGTACATAGATATATGTATATTGATGATTTTTTTTCTTCAAAAAACTCATTTGAATGTAGTCAAAGATCTTGTGTAAATAGAGTAATTTTATAATGAGTATGTTTATGGTTTATAGTGAATTTCCACCCAAGCAAGGGTCAAGGAAACGTCTCAGGCAGCATAATTCCAATGACTATGAAAAGTGATAGTTTATGTAGCGATATATTTGGACCATGTGAAAAGAACGAAACAATAAGGTGTGAAGGTCATTATTGTGTGCACAAGATTCAGGTTTTTTTGTTTGCAGAAAACTTAATGAGTAGAAATTGTTGAATGAATTCATTTTTTCCCTCCAAGCACATATAAGTATGTATACAAAACCAATATAAAAGAACAAATTACTGTAAAATATACTAGAAAGCGAATATTAATGACTGTACAAGTATTTGTAAATAAGATTTTGAATACTCTTTTTATATGAATATGTAGATTGATTTATACTTGCCAAGTTATGTCAGACGCAGGTGAGATACTGATATTACACAAGGAGGAACTGATCTAAAATAAACTGTATGAAAGTAGAGAAATGCTTTACAACTTGGACTGTACTACTTCCATTCCACTGAGATCTGTTATAATTTGTATCAACATTAGAGAGAGAGTGATCAGAAATCCACATCATGTGAAAGAATACTGTGTGAATCGTAAAGTGTTACAAAGTACATGCGTATATTTAATTCATTCATTGTTGTTATTATACATTTGTTATAAATTCATTTTAGTCCCATTAGGCTGTTTTATTTAAATTGTAGAACTTACCAGACTTAGATTTTAATTTAACCACTACTGGGCTTTTCTTTCTTATTCTTAAAACTCTCAATTTTTCTTACTTTCAGACAAATGTAGACTGGTAATTTCTACAATTATGTGAAAGACAACACAATGTTGTAATCATTGATGGCTGTGTTATGTAGAGTACAGATTTGAATGGCAATAAATGAATTCTGGTGGCAATATGTTGTCCGAAATTTTACTTTTTTGATGCTGCAGGTATGCTAGAGGAGGAGGAGGGGGTAACACCAGAGATATATGCACATGTACCATGTCTTTGGCAACGCAAATGACACTTTGCCTCCAAAAACAAACTGTGTGGTGTGGAAATCATGTCCATTGTATATTGATGTTATTAGGTCGAGGTCTTGCATTTTACTTTTAACTGGTGGCGTGCAGTGTTGAGGTTTGTTTAAAACTTTCCGGAGGGGGTGCCCTAAATATTGGGCACTACACAGGCAATTGTGCCTAACGTTAAT
>CAJDSM010035219.1:19545-34678 GCA_903981925.1 Ostrea lurida | reverse complement strand
GACTGGTCCCCTGGAACCAGACAACATTTACCTCACTGTGTCCAAGTTTACAGAATGTCACAGTTCAGTAACACGGCTTTGAGTTATTCTCAGCAAAATTAAAATTCACATTGTCACATTTTTAAAAAATAAATACTACATTAATGATAAATAATTCAGTGGAACGCATTCACATACAAACAGCCTGTTACATGAGTCAGTTTGCAGAAGGTCTGGATGATCAAATTTCAAAAGTTAAGGGGGGAGGGTGAAATATATATAATTAAGTTTCTTCATCGCCGCTTGCGATATTTTTGTTAACATTCAATGCTACACATTTGTAGCGAAAACCAGCAGTTTATTTGACCTATACCAATCACTTGATGTGGCTCCCAATCTTTTAAATTTGGAACACAGTAGAAATGTTGTTGGTTCCAGTGGGACCAGTCATATATGTTTAACTATGTTGGCGGAACAAACAAAGACAGTGTTTGACTCTCTGAGTTTTAGTCACTGAGCCGAAGGCAGCACAAATTCGGGCCGAAGGCTCAAAATTTGCGTACATTTTATTGATATATATTGAAATATGACTACTTCGGAGAACAAATTTTAAGCCTACAAAGAACATCATCTACACAACTGCATAGGAGCAGCTTCCAGGGGCTGTAGTCACCCTGGACCCCCACCAGGGGCTTTGCCGTGACCACTGGGAGCCTCAAGGGCACCCCGACCCCTGACCTCATATGAATGTTGGCGGCCACCCCCCCCCCCCCCAACTCGAATTTCTGTATCACACCCTAGCTAACTGTTTTACAAAAAAGGAAAGTTGCCCCCCGTGCTCGTAAAGGAGCATTCAATATACTTTTGATGCTTAAGTATCTCAAGTGTCGAATAATCAGGGCTCATGAGACTCTAATGACAGGTAAGTACAAACGTAGTATATATCTATGATTAGAGCTGCTTAAATAGATGGAAAGGCCTAACTTTTTTTTAAACATTATTATAACAAATATCAAAGGCTTTCCGGGTAAAAAATTTATTTTGGGGCCAAAAAGAACTACGGATTTCAACCATAATAAAAACTGTGGAAGGGAAACACTTGTAGAAGAGCCTAGTAGGACAGCGACCAGGATTTACGAGTGGTCGGTCTTGTTAGACCGTGCTTTTTGGAAATCGAAAGACACTCCCCAAAACGAGGCAAGACATGTCCGGCCATTTGTTCATGTTGCGTACCTAATTGCAATGAATGGAAGACACAAACCCAGAACCTACCTTCCCATCAAAATCGCCCAAAAGATTGGAATCGAAGGCAATGGTATGCACCCATTCCAGAGGGAGACCGGCCCATTTTTGCAGATTGGAACATCCACTTATTTTTTTTTTTTTGGGTTGAACTATGTGATATTGTCTGCCAAATCACTATGCAGAATCTTTATGAAGACTGTCAGAAGTGAATCAACTGGTAGGAATACAGCTTTCTTGTATTAATGCGTGTTATGCACAACTGCCATACATCTACTTGTTATCATAGATATTACAAGTCAATAATTATCCTGACAAGTCGAATAATTTTCAATTATGCGACCTTGTATCAGATAAATTATGATGAACTTGGCGAAAATAGATGTGATTTATAGATGTGCAATCAAACATAATTGTCTGAACAATGTCGACAGTAATTTTCGATTATGTCGATTTTCAGACTAAAATTATGTGGACTGTCAGATCGTATAACGATTGTCAGAAAAATTATTGTCAACTGGATGATGGTACAAAACTCATTGACCGATGTGTGTGATTTCGAACAAGTGAAATTTTGACCAGTTTCAACAAAAGATCTGACAGAAGCCCACCCATAGAAAAGCGGCAACATCCTGTGAAATCCTTTTGAGCGAGGGGAGAGGGAAGGGAACGCCGCGCGGGGCCGCCTCCGTCCCGGGGTGGGGGAGAGCGCGCAAATACCAACGGGGCCCCTCTGTTTAACTTAATGCTGATTACTGACTGCTCATCAATATCAGCACGAATTCTTAAAATAATAAGATTGTATAAATGTTAATCAGTAATTATATACAGTTAAAGGTATGGCATTAGTGACTCAATAAACACGCATTTATAACCAGAAATATCTGAGTCCAACCTAACCATGTGGATATTTTCTGACAATCTTCAAAAAGATCTGATAGTGATGCAGAAAATATGACACCATTAGTTTCAAACCAAAAAAAAAAAAAAAGTGGAGCCATTACTCTGAAAATGGGCACATGTGATCTCTCTAATGGCGTGCATCCGAATGCCTAGCGAAAATGTCTCCACAACTCTTCTTGGGGATTGATGGAAGGAACAGAGATATCGAGTATGTGTCGAATCCGTCCATTTACCATTGCAGAGTAATGTACCAACGATGAACCAATGCCGGACATATCTGCTCGTTTTGAGTTTTCGATTTCCAACGCACGGTACCTAACAGAGAAACCAAATCAAAACCTGTACCTGCTCTAGGCTAATCTTAACAAGTGTTTTCTTCCACAGTTTTGGGTCGAAATTCCAAATTAGTAGTATCGCATAATGTTACAGTGAGCTTTCAGTAATACATTTTTGTACATACTCGTTAATAAGCTGACCTTTCCATCTATTTAAGCGCTCATATCTAGATACTACTGTTACTTACCGTATACAAGAGAACAGACTCCTGGATTATCTCGACACTTGAGATACTAAAATCGTATATCCTGATGCCCTTTGTATCGGCACGAGGGGCACTGTCCATAATTTTGTAACAGTATTAGAGGGGTGGATAACAAGAAATTACTCAGTGGTGTGAGGCAGTGGAGGGCAAGCGCGCAATCATATATTGGCAGGGGGCTGGGGTCGCCATTGAGGCGCTCCCAGTGGGTCCGGGCAAAGCCCTAGGTGGGCGGTCCAGGGACAAGAGTCCCCTGGGAAAGCGACCGAGTTTTAAGAGATTTATGTAGGGCTTGAAGAATATTGTCTTCCGAGTAAGTAGTTCATTTTTCGAATACGTATACAATAAAAAATTGTACACGGCAATTTTGAAAGCTTTGGCTAGAATTTGTGTGCGCTCGGCTACAAGTAGAGCTGCAAAAATGCAGAGAGTCAACACACTGTCTTTGACTGGTTCCGCCAAACAAAGCGTCAAACATATAGACTTGGGCCCTACGAAACAGAAACACATTTTACCTTCACTGTGTCCAAGTTTAAGGAAGATTGGGCCCACAGTAGATGGAAGATTCAAAAAAACGTTGATGGATTTCCGACCTCAATATTGGAATTTGGAAAATGAAACGTTAAAACAAAAACAGACCAGACAGATGAGAGGAGATAAGACGAAAATCTATTGTCAACCCCCCCCCCGTGAACTGAATCATTATCCAGACCTGCTTCAGGCAACGTGACTCATTACATCAATGTACAGCTGTGTTGTATGGGAAGAGTGGCCAAGGAAGATATTTAGCAGTAAGTGTTTAGGAGGATGGCGGAAAAAGATGACAAGGGGATTGAATGTGAAACGTTTATGGTTTGCGTGAGGAAATAACTCAACCGTGGTAGGACTGTAAGACACCGTGACAGCAAAGAGTAGAACAAAAAGCGCCAAGGCGGAACGACACAAAGCGAAAGACAATGTGGAGCAAACATGAAGCTGAGCGTACGTGGAAAGAATGTCGCAAAGGCGTGATTTTAACAAATTGATGGAAATCACGAAAAAAATCAATAGATGCGAAGAAGAAAATGGAGTACCGACCTGAATGAAGAGCCGAGCAACCGACGAGGGGAGGGGCGTGGAGGGCGCGCGGGAGAAGGGAGCCTGGGGGCGCGGACACGACAAGTCCGTACGGAGTGGGACAGGAGCGGAGAAAAAGCAGGAAGCAGTAAAAAGATGTGCGATGCCACCCCACGATGGCCGCACCAGAAAAGGCACAAAAGCACACGGAAACATCTAGGACACAGACAAGGCCGCGGACCGAGGGGTGCCGACCAAATGGGAACATAATGACGGTGGCGGGGGCGGTACAGGTACCGGGGAGTACGGCCTGAGTCGAAAGTACAAGAAAATCACCACAAGAGTCTAGCGCACCGACAACCGGTAACCGATTACATAAATTAAATCCGCGGGAAACACTGACAAAACTAAAACCCCAACAAGAAAATAACGAAAGGACGTAAGGGTAAAACGAGGGATATAAACAACGAATGGGTGACAAAAATCTCAACAATGTATCTAATACATGAGACAAAAAAAAAAAAAAATAAAACAAAAAGCTCCAAGCCTAAAATGCAACCACCTACAAGATATAAGCACGGCAAGAAACCTAAAAAACATAAAAAGCATTGCAAAATCAAGGAAAACAAAGCAATGCAAAACAGGCAAAAGAAAAAAACTGCTATACAGCCGACAGAAAAAACAATAATGTCAAAAAAGACAGAACCTCCACCCCACAAATCTCAACAATACACAAACCAAACAATAACACACGAGCCATCAAGACACAATCACCAAGGTTACGTGATGACGCGCCAATAACACTGCAGCAAAGCAGACCAAAGATGTCTTATGCCTAACTGCACGAAAGACTCGCACGACTAAGTAACATAAAAACACAAAGAAAACAATACGAAAAACAGCAAACTAGCCAAACAACGAATATACAACAAAAAAAACCGCCAACAACAGCCAAAACAAAACAAACCCCGCAACAACACACCAAAAAATGAAAAAGACACAACCGAAACACCACACTAAAAAAACGAAACGACACAAAAAACAAGAAAAAACCAAACAAAAACGACCCAAAAACACAACAAAACAACACACAACAAAACAAACGCACAAAAAACAACACCACACACAAAAAAAACAAGCACACAACACCAACCAAACACCCAATCAACAGCCCAAACCACACCAACAACAAAAAAAAACACACAACAACCCCAACAAAACCACACCACAACACCCAACCACAACAACCAACACCACCAAACAACCACAGCACGACACAAAAAAACTAAACCCCTTGTGTCAACAAAACAACCCAAACAACCGACAACCGACACCATACACAAACAAAAAAACCGAAAAAACGAAAACCCCCACCCCCAAAAACATAACACCCAAGCACAAAAAAAAAAACAAAACCACAAAAGAATACCCAACAAAATAAACAACTAAAGACTAAATTAAAGTTAATGAAAACAACTATACATTATTACAAAGCAACACACACGCAAAACCCAACAGACCCCCTTAATCTTTTGAACTGCCGATCATAGCTCTAAAAAACTGGAAACAGGTAACCAGCAGCACACAAAAACAACAATGTCTTTATAAATAAAAGTCACAAAGAATGAAAGAATAACACACCACAACGCCTAGAAAATAAAGAAAACACAGTAACCAAAAAACAGAAATAGAAGATCAAACTAAAAAGCCAGTCAAAAGAACATAATAAAACTCATAAAGCAAATAAAAAATCTTTTAAAGAACAAAAAGAGCGTCAAGGAATTATGTAAATATGCTAAAATAATCAATATATAGGAACTCAAACAGCAGCCATGCAGCTGCTAAACCAATAGTCTTAGCAAACACACGCAACCAACACGACGCGTCCGAACACCGAGCCAGAGAAACTTTTAACTAAATTATACCATATGTGAAAAAACAAAAAATATAGAAAGAACACAGGATTTAAGCTGCACATGATAAAGTTCTGACCTACACGACCAAAACCACAAACACACGAAACCAACGCAAGCATAAGGACAAATCTAATAGCGAATAACAATGTCCTTTCAACAACAACGAAGTAACACACAACATATAGCCAAAACCGCAGATGACCAACGAGATTATAAACTAACTAATTTTTCCACACAAAACAAAACACAATAAGAGCAGCAAAACAGAGACAACAAAAAAGATCAAACAAAAAACACGCGATCCCACAAAAAACAAAAAACGAAAAACCCCAAAAATTACTAAACCGCACTAACACAAAGCGAAGATAGTACGCAACAAATAGATGAGAGACCACCCCACGAACAAAAACCGCAACGACCAGAATTTCCCAGTAACAAAAGGACGCAAACCTAATACATTACAACGCGATCACACTCATAACGCGAACGTTCGATATGCCGCCGAGCACGTGGCAAAAACATCAGAGCTAGACCGACTCGCGACCACTCATATATAAACGTACTAGTAACAAAATATCAATTTCCAAAGAAAACAAGACACGTACGCATACCACAAAAGAGCTCAGCCGACAGCCGACACACGCACACCAAAACTCGTGATACAGACGGCCCACGAACAAAAAAGCCCAAAAAAAGCAATAGCCGATTAATACAGTGAATCCAAACGACGAAAACCTAGCAATCTACAAAGAAAAACGCCAATCTATCGCAACCAAAAAAACCTCTCCATCGCGACAAGAATAATAAAACAGGCCAACAAGCCCTAGTGTAATAAATATAAAAAAAAGCCGACGACATCAGCCCAAAAAGCCAGCAACGACAGACAACGGAGCACAACGACGCACGAAGAATCAGGTCACGCCAAACGGATCGACCCAGCCACAACGGCAGATACTGCCCGAATAAGAGCAGACAAATGCAAACACATACACCAACTCCATCGTCATGAACAAACGTTAACAACAATACATTCCGCACAACGTGCAAAAATTATTATCACCAAAGAAACATAATAAAAAAATGGTCATGAACACCACACATCAAGTCCTCATTGAGCTATTCCAATTAACATAACAGCAATCTGCGAAATATAACAAAAACAAAACAAATAGATCAGACAAACAACGTAGGATACAAATATGTCAATAATGACAAAAAAAAATAACTCACACACCATGTACACAGAAACAACCTTAGGTATAGACACAAATAATATCACATACGAAGCTAATACCGGAACAAAAAAAAAACAAAAAAAAAGCCAACAGAGCACAAACAAAACCGCTGGTCCACCACAACAAACTCCAAAAAACAAAAGTGCAACACCAAAACTACAAAAACACAACATAAAACAAAAATACCAGACAGACCTGTCAATAAAAACACAACAAAAAAAAAAAGCACGAAGCAAAACCCACAGGACAAACTCCAAGAAAAAAATCAAACACGTAAAAAAAACACTAAAAAAATACACAAACCAACCACATCTAACACAACTCCAAAAAACAAACAAACCCACCAGCAAAAAAGTAAAACCGACAAAACTAAAACCCTAAAAAAAAACTCGCCCAAAGGACTAACACAAAAAAAACAGAAACCAAAAAATCCAAAAAAAGAAAAAAAAACAACCACACCAAAACAAAAAAAACCACCAGACAAAAATAAATCACAACAAATACAATAAACAGCCAAAAAACACCAAACCTAACATAAAAACCCCAACCAACAAGACCATACAACCACAAAACAAACAAAAAACAAATTAAACAAAAAAACAAGATAAACAACTACAAGAACATGAGAAGAGACATTGAAAAGAACCAATGGATACCAGATAAAAGAGACCTTGTACATAAGGAACTTTACACATGTGAAAATATGACGAATGCTCTAAACTCCTTTGCATTCAAAAGTTATGCGCCTTAATGTTAAAAATTTTTTTGAAAGTAAGGGTCTAAGTTTCAAAATCAAAAGGTAGGAGGTCAAGAAGTTTTTGGTAACCCACGGAAAGGCTTGTCATAATGGAACAATTTACATGTGAAATATTAAAAGCCCTCAGTACTTACCATTCAAAAGGTTATAGCGAGGTTAAAGTTATCAGACAGCAATGACAGACAGACAAAAACAATATTCCCCCCGAATCTTGCGATCACGGGGTTAGGTAAATACCAAATTGCAGTGAAAATAATTGTATCCATCATTTAGACATCTGTTTGCATACCAGTTCATCACTTTAAACGCGAAAATCATATAATTACTTGATGTGCTTACCTATGTTGTCTTCACTGACTAGCTTTACACGAGTTCCACAGCAGGGGTGTCTTCTTCTTATGCGGGAAGATCTCGAGTCCCCAGTACAGATAGGGACGGGCCATAATGCAGATAAGCCTGGCGGAGAGGTTTGGGTTGAGCGGACACTGTTGGCAAGATCCTAAGTTTATACACTCTGTGAAAGAGGGTCGATGCTGGGCGGAAAGTGGTTGTTATAGCCATCGAGGCGACATTAGACACCAGTACGCATGGACATTCATTAGAATCGCGCATCAGAAAATCTGTAACAAAATTTGTACGTTTAGATTTTCAGCAGCATAAATAATTCAAGTATTCTCTTAAAAGAAGTAGGACAGGAACGATGCGCCTGATACATGGATGTAAAGGTTAGCGCAGCAAGGCCTATTAAGTCGTCTTATACAAAAATAATATGCAGAAGTAATCAGACTTGTATTTGACTCAATTTGTGTTGTAAATTCAATTGTATTAACAAGGAATTCTTTTGTGGGCAGCCTCTAATTAGATTGCCCTCAGCTGTACCCCGAATCTAAACTTATTATATTAAGCCTGTCAATGTGCTGTAAGAAACATTCTTGTGAAACAACATGTTCAGAAAGAGTCTTTATTACTTGCTGCAATTTCACCAAGTAAGTCAGCAGTGGCAATCTAACCAATATATCGATAAATGCGATTAAAAACTTTAAAGTCATATCTTCTGGGTATACGTAGTGGTCGTAAAACACGGTTGCCGGATATGTGTCATATTAACTGTACACTCCTGCTTGCGTCCATATCTGCCATCAATAAACCACTTACCATAAAGGGTGATTATTCGCTCTCTTAAGGCCAAATCATCGATTTAACTACCTCAGGGGTTCTAACATTTGTCAATACGATTTATTTGGGCATGGGCATTGTGTTTAATAACGCAACGTTTAGGAAAAATGAACCGGATTGATTCCTCTATTGCCAGTGATAATCCCATTTACATCTTTTTTTACATATTGCAAGAAGGAGGTACCTCTATGTGTTGATGGTGGTGCGAAGCTCATAACGTATAAACTCCTCTTAGTAGTATAAGAACTTGTTGCTAAGACGTCTTATCAAAGCTTTAAGCCCGGTAGGGCTAGTATATTACAGTGAGTGCCAAGTCCTCACAATAATTTCTACAATTTCAATACAAGTTTGAAAGAAGACGATGAATGTTAGTCTGGTCTGAATATAGTAATTCCATGAATGTGTTTTAATGCATAGGATCATAAATTACTTCGTGACCTGTAATACTATGTCCTTACATAATCATAGTATAGACAACTAAAAAACATAACAAAGTCTGTTTAGTCTTAGATCAAAAAATAGTGCTACTTAGTAACTAGATGGATTTCTCCTACTGAAAAGGTACATTGTGAAAAATTGTCACCCCTAATTTACACTCATAATTCAGATCACTATTTCAACTGTGATATCTCAGCCAGGGATCATTTGGGCAGCAGGCTTTGGAAAGCAGAACTCGGTAGTTCACACTTATATTTAGATTTAATCACTTTATTTTATGTCACACCAACATAGGTCAGACTTGAAAAGAAGTAGGTACGAAATGTATTGGCCAAAACAGGGGAAATTCTATGACAGGGATGTATAATTCTAAGCAATACCTTATACTTAAAGAATGTATAAACAAAGGCAGTGTCATGAAGAACTTTGCAAATAAGTGTCGTTGTTTAAAGTATCCAATGTGATGTCATATTGTTATGACATTAAAGCATGGTATTTATTATCGTTTAGCTAGCAATAACTATCCTGGCCGTGCGACTGAATAAATTATAGTTGAGTGCAGGATCTCAACTTCGGATCACAAATCTTCTTCACACAAGATTCAGCAAACAGATTCGAACCATGTTTCTCGTGCTACAAACAACCGATTTGCGAACGTAGCCTCTCATACATTGTAACACATCGCGCTCTTCCAGAGTTGCCATTTGTAGTATGATGTTATGAGATAAATAGTACAAGGTCAGAGAGCGATCCAATTTTTTTCCTGATATGGTGAGGAAATATCCAAATCTAGAGCATCAAAGATCAGAGAGTGTTGATAATATAAGGTTGTAACATGTCACGCTATCTTAACATGATCTTATCAGAGAGTACAATTGGGAATACCTCAGTCTACCCATAACATAAGCATTATTCAATTCGCTCAATTGTCAGTATGTGTGTCAGTGAACTCCGGTCACTCTCAGTCAACTGAATTCTCAGATTCTATTTTCTCGCTAACAATAGCAATGGTGCGAATGAGAATCACAAAACGATTTATGGATCCAAGTGGAGGGTGTTTGTGCAAATACTAAGCTGTGTTAGGTAAGGCTACGAACCTTTCTTCCGTATACTATGCTCGTGATTATAGGTAGAATCTTGGGAAAATGTATCTCCTGGCAATACCAATGCTTTCAAAAGACTCATTATATGACTGTTCCTACAAGTGCATATCTGCCAGGAGGAGTTTACAGATTATTATCCTCACAAAAGATAAGAGGTGAAAATTACTAAAGGAGCTCAACAAGGCTGAGTGGAAGAGAAAAATAGACGTGCGAGACAAAATACCCAAAAAAATCATATATACAGTGAAATTAATCATATACACATCAAACTTCAATATCCCCATACTCCATGAAAATACACTCACAAATGCTTATTAAAATGTGACATATATACAGAGACAGGAGCACTACTCACAAATTGTTATATACCATAAAATACTCAAAATTGGTTAAAGTAAACTTACTGGAAAGTTCATAATAATCGTTTGATATCATAATGTTCCTAATAAGCTGGGCACTCTTAAGTGAGGTGAGTAGGTATGTGTGAGAATAGCGCTTTTCGTTGATAAGACACCCTTGTCTAATGTATGGTAAATTAATTTGGAAAGTACTTGAGAACTCAATTGTGTTTACATATGCTTTAATCTTATCTAACTTTACCCATGTGTTGTTCAAATTTGGTCATTATGAACAAATATAAGGATTTTAAAAACGATTACCTATTTACATCATTCCCACATTACTGTTACAAATTGCTGAAACCAAGGAGGTAGTGTTTTGGAATAGCCTCTTTAGATTTTTTCTTAAGCGTGAGCTCAGAGGGTTTCAATTAGGTTAAATTATGAAACATTAATTCACTCGAGATCTCTCGTCAATTAGGCATCTACGCCTTTAATCATGAGTCTCCATATGTGCTCCTGTTTGTGTAAGATTCTTACTCCATACCAATTATGTATATCGAGTTAAAGGCGACGGATAACCTGGTAGTATGAAAGAGTCATAACTTTCATTTTGGGGATGAATAGAGGTAAGATAAACTTTGTTTTAATATAAAAATTTAAATTATGTTAATTTGATTCGAAACATTTGAATTAGTCACAATTTGGACATATACTTCATATTGTATTACCATCGATCAGCACATTATCAATACTTATCTGATTACACATAGTATCTAATATGATTATGATTGGAGACGAATTGGAAACTAAACAGAATATTGAAGTATCTTCCAATAGCATTATGCTCAAGCGTTACATGACTTTTCCACAATACACAGTGTCAAACTACCACGATGGGTCTAGAAACACACTCGAGAACCTTGTTTCTATGCACGTTGAATCAAACGAAATGTCATGCTATATTGCATCTAGTGTTAAAAAGGAGAGAAGAGTCTCGGTATGGCTAAAAGGTTAACGCGTATAATGAGGAGGCCGAGTACATATAGGATTAATATAAGATTACATTTAAAAAAGATAGCGCCGCATAATAGAGCTACCCTAGTACTCATCTTAGTTTTCTGGATTGACATAATAAATACTCTCATTTTCCATATATAACTTTAGGTTGTGGTGTCTCAACAAATGGCTGGACACCCTGCTTTTTTTAACATTGCTCTTCTTAAACAATAAAAAAAAATTTAGTTTTTTATGCTGAAAAAAGAATACGAAGTTTGAGGTAGCACTAAAGTTTATTAAGTTTAACTTTTAGCATCATGCTCTACATTAATATATAGTCCAATACTTGGTAATTATTATTGTCAGAGATATCTCGCTACTCCAAGTTACTCAGAACACTTTCAGGTAAAACGACTCCACTCTCTCTCGTTCGTGCTGATCTCACTCTGAGGGAGAAAGGTGGTGGTGAAAAAAGATTTTTAAATGAAACATTGTTTTAATCTGTTGCGTTATTATTTATGTCGATAGAACTTTAGGTTAATGTGCGAACCCTATAACCATATTCTCTGATATTAATCATCCCTTCTTGTATGACTTGATTCGGGCGCAACTCTACATCAATACACCGTATGTAGCATTGAGTCAGACATAGATGTGGTTGTGACCAAATCTCTATTAAATTCTCTTGCACATATTCATTGCGATCTGCTGATTAAATTTAAAATCAAGGCATATGTTAGGTTGAGGTAATTCATACATAGAATAAATTTTGTGCAGCCTATTCCTGAGCGCCAAGTGTGACTTTTGCGGTGTCGCAGAAAGAAAGATTATATTTAGGAGAGAGAGGGAGAAATTTTACTCTAGCTAGCCTCTACTCCCTATGCTGGGCAATAATATTGTATTTATTATGCTTCATCTTAAGCAATCTCCTAAACCGCATAAGAACCATTTTCCGTGCTCTTTCCACAACAATTTGGACCGCGTAACCACTCGCGGAGGTCAATGCACTTGGATATGTGAAACTTAGAAAGAATCTCACTGCGTAACTCTCTGTCATCTCACGCGGTACTGTTTTCTAATATTCGAGTAGTCTTAAATTACTACTTATCTATTATACCACTCTGTTCACTGTTCTTACTTGAGTTGAAGGGGTATCTCGATCGAGTGCTCCAATTCTCCAGCAGCTCTCCGCCTTGTGAATCGCGTAGCGAGATCGTGGCTGATCTCGTGTCTCCAGCCCCACTGCCTCCACTTTAGGACCAGGGTGGCACGTTCATCTTAAAGATAAACGTATAGAGTAATTATTTTTAATATATGCATCGTTTCTGCTTAATCCTATAGTACTAAGTGTCTCATAGCATAAGTGACATCTTCACTAACTCTAGTTATTGTGCTCGGGAAACATATTTGGGGACCTGTGAAAACGGAAGATCCCGGGTGGACGCAACTCTGTTACAGTCGGTATACCCCTGGGGCAGTTATACAACGATAATTGAAGATTTGACACAGTCTCATTCATACACTAGATATTCTTCATTGCTCTACTCTATTCTTTGCTGGTATACTCCATAGGCGTAGGGTAAAGTGAGTTTATCGCGATAATTTATAGATATATAGATTATTTGCAGATCAATTCAATTGCGGCTTATGTCACTAGTGTCTGTCCCATTTGAAAGGACTCGATATATACGACATTTTATAAGCCTCCAAATATGATTTTTAGACTCAAAACTACATTATACATTCGATATTTCGCTACTCAAAATCTTTTATACTCTACCTGACTATTTTACAAACATGACTTTATTGAGCTCACTTACGATATAACACACACTTATTATATGGACTTAAACTATGGATTTATTTTTACTGCTCCCTAATAAAATTTACGAAATTTATAAATTACGTAGACATAACATTTAGAATATTCTATTTCAATCTCAGCAATTTATCACTAAAGGAGAATGCGTGTGAGAACTCTGCTCAAATAAATACAAATTTTGCTGAGCAGTTAAATTTTTACTCATCGTTCTATAGAGCCGCTCTTAGTTCAGATGATCTCTTCCTTTTCTTAGTTGAGATAGAAGCACTATTTTTATTAAATTTACTTAATGTTGAAAAGTATTATACATAAATAATATTTGATTTCTTTTATCTTTAGATGTGATGCAATTTTTTAAATTCTGGATCAATCTGGAGACACTCACCTCTGGTTACAGGTGTGTGGCTCCCAAATACGATGTTATACCTCACGACCTCAGTGCTCGGGGTTTCCTTATAGATATACTTAGCACAAACTATCTCAATGACATGCTAGCCTCTATATATATTCAGTAAACGTAGATATCCTAACGGTCATCTGTGATTAGCTCGCATGTATCTTATGTTCAACTCTATTTCATGAGAGTCGCGTCTTAAGCGTGTAAGACTTTCAGAGTGTGGTGTCTACACTTTTGAACACATTACTCTAGTGACTAATTATATAATAGTGAGTTCCCAATTCGCATATAAATTATATTCATCTACTGAAATTCTTTCTTAATTTCGCATAATATGAGTAGTATGTTGTAACTGTCTTATATGCAGTATTAGTACGCGTTCCCACACTATTTACAGCTCTGTATCAGGAAGGGACCCCCATACATCTAGTTCTAACACATAACTCTAGAGAGAGGTCATTGAAGTGTACTGAAGAAGAATCTAGGATAAAGTCTATCTATTATTCTCGTTTGACAACTAGGTCGTCGTCTGAATTAAATCATAACTTTCGTATGAGTGTCAAAGCTAATGCATATATCGTAACTCACAATAAATATATGACTCATTAGAGTGAGAGAGAGAGTGAGCTTTGCCTGAAGACAGTTGTAGTGTGCTTAGGTGTGTGAAGAGAGCAGCAAAGTAATAGTTTATGTCGTAGTATATTGATCTGATATCACACCGCATTATCTTTACAATAAGTCGCCGTGAGTTTCGTGTAGTGATTTCGAATCCTTAATCACAAAGACCGCTCAGTTATAAAGCACTACTAACCAATTAAAATCCCGTACTCTTTCTATCTAGTAATTGTGTCTTGACATCCAGAATTTGTGAGAAATGTTGGTATCTCGCTCTATGTATTATGTGGTGAGTGGGTCGGACTCAAGTTCCGGAGTGTGGTCGAGTCTTATCGCAGCCTCAAATATCTCTTATGACATATTATCACCTCGATAGATATAAATGGATGATTATATGTAAGCAGGAGAAGATTTTATAAGATACCATTGATACGTTGGAATCCGTGACGATTGAATGTTTATTAAGTGTTAGGCGGTCAGCTGCGTTCTTTGAGAAGAAAGATTTTCTAGTTTAGACATTAGTAGACGATTTATTACAGACAATTTATAAGCTTAACACTCGCTAGAGAGCACTTCCTCCCTTATATTATTTCCTAGATAAGTACTCACTTCTCTCCTG
>CAJDSM010035219.1:3393-19520 GCA_903981925.1 Ostrea lurida | reverse complement strand
TGAACAGATTAAAATCAGCTGATTCTGTCGACACACAAAATTGAAAACAGCTGATTCTGTACGTTGAGACATATTATTTCTCCATTCTCGTATACAAATTTATGAAATTCAGAAAAAAATTAATATATGCGAAGAAAATGTAGCTTACCAGTTATGAAATGATCCGAGCAAACACGAACATAGGGTAAGTTGCTGGATTTTATGTCTCTCTTTATAAGGGCTAGCCATTTTGTGCGTCGACAACTGGACAATTCCTCTGTCTTTTTACATTGACGAGTTATAAAGGCAGGTAATCGATAAAAAGATTTTGTTCGATCTCGATCCCCACGATTTCCACAACCATAAATAGCACAAAAGTTCACCATACTTGGTAACACATCGATATATGAGCACAGACAAAGCTTCGCTTGTAATCCAATATGGCCGACCTCAAATTTTGTGACGTCACATAAGATGACTGGTCGTTCGTGTATCGTATTGCTAGGGTGGACGGTCACGACGATATATACGGTACACCCGATACAGATCGATATTTTCTCTCAAGATACACTTTTCATACAGGCACGTAATACCGGTACAATCGATAGTATGATACGAGTCATCTTATGATGACGTCACAAAATTTGAGGTCGCCATATTGGATACAAGCGAAGCTTTGTCTGTGCTCATATATACGATGTGTTACCAAGTATGGTGAACTTTTGTGCTATTTATGGTTGTGGAAATCGTGGGGATCGAGATCGAACAAAATCTTTTTTATCGATTACCTGCTTATAACTCGTCCAATGTAAAAAGACAGAGGAATTGTCCAGTAGTCGACGCACAAAAATGGTTAGCCTTATAAAGAGAGACATAAAATCCAGCAACTTACCATGTTCGGTTGCTCGGATCATTTCATAACTGGTAAGCTACACTTTCTTCGCACATATTATTTTTTTTCACTGAATTTCATAAATTTGTATACGGAAATGGAGAAATAATATGTCTCCGACAGAAGTCAGCTGTTTTCCAATTTTGTGTTCGACAGAATCAGCTGATTTTAATCTGTCAGTGTACAGTTCAGTACACGTTGAGTTATTTTCAGCAAAAATTAAAATTCACATGTCACATTTTTAAGAAAAAAATACTACATTAATGATAAATAATTCAGTGGAACGCAATTCACATACAACAGCAGTACAATGAGTGCAAGTCTGTGAGAGTCACCTGGATCGATGATAATTCAAAGTAAAGGGGGGGGGGTTGAAAATATATTTTAAGTTTCTCTCGGCCCTTGTATATTTTCGTTAACACTTTCAATTGTACACATTGTGTAGGAAAAACCATCATGTTTATTTGACTATAACCAATCACTTGATGTGGCTCCCAATCTTTTAAATTTGGAACACAGTAGAAATGTTGTTGGTTCCAGTGGGACCAGTCATATATGTTTAACTATGTTGGCGGAACAAACAAAGACAGTGTTTGACTCTCTGAGTTTTAGTCACTGAGCCGAAGGCAGCACAAATTCGGGCCGAAGGCTCAAAATTTGCGTACATTTTATTGATATATATTGAAATATGACTACTTCGGAGAACAAATTTTAAGCCTACAAAGAACATCATCTACACAACTGCATAGGAGCAGCTTCCAGGGGCTGTAGTCACCCTGGACCCCCACCAGGGGCTTTGCCGTGACCACTGGGAGCCTCAAGGGCACCCCGACCCCTGACCTCATATGAATGTTGGCGGCCACCCCCCCCCCCCCCAACTCGAATTTCTGTATCACACCCTAGCTAACTGTTTTACAAAAAAGGAAAGTTGCCCCCCGTGCTCGTAAAGGAGCATTCAATATACTTTTGATGCTTAAGTATCTCAAGTGTCGAATAATCAGGGCTCATGAGACTCTAATGACAGGTAAGTACAAACGTAGTATATATCTATGATTAGAGCTGCTTAAATAGATGGAAAGGCCTAACTTTTTTTTAAACATTATTATAACAAATATCAAAGGCTTTCCGGGTAAAAAATTTATTTTGGGGCCAAAAAGAACTACGGATTTCAACCATAATAAAAACTGTGGAAGGGAAACACTTGTAGAAGAGCCTAGTAGGACAGCGACCAGGATTTACGAGTGGTCGGTCTTGTTAGACCGTGCTTTTTGGAAATCGAAAGACACTCCCCAAAACGAGGCAAGACATGTCCGGCCATTTGTTCATGTTGCGTACCTAATTGCAATGAATGGAAGACACAAACCCAGAACCTACCTTCCCATCAAAATCGCCCAAAAGATTGGAATCGAAGGCAATGGTATGCACCCATTCCAGAGGGAGACCGGCCCATTTTTGCAGATTGGAACATCCACTTATTTTTTTTTTTTTGGGTTGAACTATGTGATATTGTCTGCCAAATCACTATGCAGAATCTTTATGAAGACTGTCAGAAGTGAATCAACTGGTAGGAATACAGCTTTCTTGTATTAATGCGTGTTATGCACAACTGCCATACATCTACTTGTTATCATAGATATTACAAGTCAATAATTATCCTGACAAGTCGAATAATTTTCAATTATGCGACCTTGTATCAGATAAATTATGATGAACTTGGCGAAAATAGATGTGATTTATAGATGTGCAATCAAACATAATTGTCTGAACAATGTCGACAGTAATTTTCGATTATGTCGATTTTCAGACTAAAATTATGTGGACTGTCAGATCGTATAACGATTGTCAGAAAAATTATTGTCAACTGGATGATGGTACAAAACTCATTGACCGATGTGTGTGATTTCGAACAAGTGAAATTTTGACCAGTTTCAACAAAAGATCTGACAGAAGCCCACCCATAGAAAAGCGGCAACATCCTGTGAAATCCTTTTGAGCGAGGGGAGAGGGAAGGGAACGCCGCGCGGGGCCGCCTCCGTCCCGGGGTGGGGGAGAGCGCGCAAATACCAACGGGGCCCCTCTGTTTAACTTAATGCTGATTACTGACTGCTCATCAATATCAGCACGAATTCTTAAAATAATAAGATTGTATAAATGTTAATCAGTAATTATATACAGTTAAAGGTATGGCATTAGTGACTCAATAAACACGCATTTATAACCAGAAATATCTGAGTCCAACCTAACCATGTGGATATTTTCTGACAATCTTCAAAAAGATCTGATAGTGATGCAGAAAATATGACACCATTAGTTTCAAACCAAAAAAAAAAAAAAAGTGGAGCCATTACTCTGAAAATGGGCACATGTGATCTCTCTAATGGCGTGCATCCGAATGCCTAGCGAAAATGTCTCCACAACTCTTCTTGGGGATTGATGGAAGGAACAGAGATATCGAGTATGTGTCGAATCCGTCCATTTACCATTGCAGAGTAATGTACCAACGATGAACCAATGCCGGACATATCTGCTCGTTTTGAGTTTTCGATTTCCAACGCACGGTACCTAACAGAGAAACCAAATCAAAACCTGTACCTGCTCTAGGCTAATCTTAACAAGTGTTTTCTTCCACAGTTTTGGGTCGAAATTCCAAATTAGTAGTATCGCATAATGTTACAGTGAGCTTTCAGTAATACATTTTTGTACATACTCGTTAATAAGCTGACCTTTCCATCTATTTAAGCGCTCATATCTAGATACTACTGTTACTTACCGTATACAAGAGAACAGACTCCTGGATTATCTCGACACTTGAGATACTAAAATCGTATATCCTGATGCCCTTTGTATCGGCACGAGGGGCACTGTCCATAATTTTGTAACAGTATTAGAGGGGTGGATAACAAGAAATTACTCAGTGGTGTGAGGCAGTGGAGGGCAAGCGCGCAATCATATATTGGCAGGGGGCTGGGGTCGCCATTGAGGCGCTCCCAGTGGGTCCGGGCAAAGCCCTAGGTGGGCGGTCCAGGGACAAGAGTCCCCTGGGAAAGCGACCGAGTTTTAAGAGATTTATGTAGGGCTTGAAGAATATTGTCTTCCGAGTAAGTAGTTCATTTTTCGAATACGTATACAATAAAAAATTGTACACGGCAATTTTGAAAGCTTTGGCTAGAATTTGTGTGCGCTCGGCTACAAGTAGAGCTGCAAAAATGCAGAGAGTCAACACACTGTCTTTGACTGGTTCCGCCAAACAAAGCGTCAAACATATAGACTTGGGCCCTACGAAACAGAAACACATTTTACCTTCACTGTGTCCAAGTTTAAGGAAGATTGGGCCCACAGTAGATGGAAGATTCAAAAAAACGTTGATGGATTTCCGACCTCAATATTGGAATTTGGAAAATGAAACGTTAAAACAAAAACAGACCAGACAGATGAGAGGAGATAAGACGAAAATCTATTGTCAACCCCCCCCCCGTGAACTGAATCATTATCCAGACCTGCTTCAGGCAACGTGACTCATTACATCAATGTACAGCTGTGTTGTATGGGAAGAGTGGCCAAGGAAGATATTTAGCAGTAAGTGTTTAGGAGGATGGCGGAAAAAGATGACAAGGGGATTGAATGTGAAACGTTTATGGTTTGCGTGAGGAAATAACTCAACCGTGGTAGGACTGTAAGACACCGTGACAGCAAAGAGTAGAACAAAAAGCGCCAAGGCGGAACGACACAAAGCGAAAGACAATGTGGAGCAAACATGAAGCTGAGCGTACGTGGAAAGAATGTCGCAAAGGCGTGATTTTAACAAATTGATGGAAATCACGAAAAAAATCAATAGATGCGAAGAAGAAAATGGAGTACCGACCTGAATGAAGAGCCGAGCAACCGACGAGGGGAGGGGCGTGGAGGGCGCGCGGGAGAAGGGAGCCTGGGGGCGCGGACACGACAAGTCCGTACGGAGTGGGACAGGAGCGGAGAAAAAGCAGGAAGCAGTAAAAAGATGTGCGATGCCACCCCACGATGGCCGCACCAGAAAAGGCACAAAAGCACACGGAAACATCTAGGACACAGACAAGGCCGCGGACCGAGGGGTGCCGACCAAATGGGAACATAATGACGGTGGCGGGGGCGGTACAGGTACCGGGGAGTACGGCCTGAGTCGAAAGTACAAGAAAATCACCACAAGAGTCTAGCGCACCGACAACCGGTAACCGATTACATAAATTAAATCCGCGGGAAACACTGACAAAACTAAAACCCCAACAAGAAAATAACGAAAGGACGTAAGGGTAAAACGAGGGATATAAACAACGAATGGGTGACAAAAATCTCAACAATGTATCTAATACATGAGACAAAAAAAAAAAAAAATAAAACAAAAAGCTCCAAGCCTAAAATGCAACCACCTACAAGATATAAGCACGGCAAGAAACCTAAAAAACATAAAAAGCATTGCAAAATCAAGGAAAACAAAGCAATGCAAAACAGGCAAAAGAAAAAAACTGCTATACAGCCGACAGAAAAAACAATAATGTCAAAAAAGACAGAACCTCCACCCCACAAATCTCAACAATACACAAACCAAACAATAACACACGAGCCATCAAGACACAATCACCAAGGTTACGTGATGACGCGCCAATAACACTGCAGCAAAGCAGACCAAAGATGTCTTATGCCTAACTGCACGAAAGACTCGCACGACTAAGTAACATAAAAACACAAAGAAAACAATACGAAAAACAGCAAACTAGCCAAACAACGAATATACAACAAAAAAAACCGCCAACAACAGCCAAAACAAAACAAACCCCGCAACAACACACCAAAAAATGAAAAAGACACAACCGAAACACCACACTAAAAAAACGAAACGACACAAAAAACAAGAAAAAACCAAACAAAAACGACCCAAAAACACAACAAAACAACACACAACAAAACAAACGCACAAAAAACAACACCACACACAAAAAAAACAAGCACACAACACCAACCAAACACCCAATCAACAGCCCAAACCACACCAACAACAAAAAAAAACACACAACAACCCCAACAAAACCACACCACAACACCCAACCACAACAACCAACACCACCAAACAACCACAGCACGACACAAAAAAACTAAACCCCTTGTGTCAACAAAACAACCCAAACAACCGACAACCGACACCATACACAAACAAAAAAACCGAAAAAACGAAAACCCCCACCCCCAAAAACATAACACCCAAGCACAAAAAAAAAAACAAAACCACAAAAGAATACCCAACAAAATAAACAACTAAAGACTAAATTAAAGTTAATGAAAACAACTATACATTATTACAAAGCAACACACACGCAAAACCCAACAGACCCCCTTAATCTTTTGAACTGCCGATCATAGCTCTAAAAAACTGGAAACAGGTAACCAGCAGCACACAAAAACAACAATGTCTTTATAAATAAAAGTCACAAAGAATGAAAGAATAACACACCACAACGCCTAGAAAATAAAGAAAACACAGTAACCAAAAAACAGAAATAGAAGATCAAACTAAAAAGCCAGTCAAAAGAACATAATAAAACTCATAAAGCAAATAAAAAATCTTTTAAAGAACAAAAAGAGCGTCAAGGAATTATGTAAATATGCTAAAATAATCAATATATAGGAACTCAAACAGCAGCCATGCAGCTGCTAAACCAATAGTCTTAGCAAACACACGCAACCAACACGACGCGTCCGAACACCGAGCCAGAGAAACTTTTAACTAAATTATACCATATGTGAAAAAACAAAAAATATAGAAAGAACACAGGATTTAAGCTGCACATGATAAAGTTCTGACCTACACGACCAAAACCACAAACACACGAAACCAACGCAAGCATAAGGACAAATCTAATAGCGAATAACAATGTCCTTTCAACAACAACGAAGTAACACACAACATATAGCCAAAACCGCAGATGACCAACGAGATTATAAACTAACTAATTTTTCCACACAAAACAAAACACAATAAGAGCAGCAAAACAGAGACAACAAAAAAGATCAAACAAAAAACACGCGATCCCACAAAAAACAAAAAACGAAAAACCCCAAAAATTACTAAACCGCACTAACACAAAGCGAAGATAGTACGCAACAAATAGATGAGAGACCACCCCACGAACAAAAACCGCAACGACCAGAATTTCCCAGTAACAAAAGGACGCAAACCTAATACATTACAACGCGATCACACTCATAACGCGAACGTTCGATATGCCGCCGAGCACGTGGCAAAAACATCAGAGCTAGACCGACTCGCGACCACTCATATATAAACGTACTAGTAACAAAATATCAATTTCCAAAGAAAACAAGACACGTACGCATACCACAAAAGAGCTCAGCCGACAGCCGACACACGCACACCAAAACTCGTGATACAGACGGCCCACGAACAAAAAAGCCCAAAAAAAGCAATAGCCGATTAATACAGTGAATCCAAACGACGAAAACCTAGCAATCTACAAAGAAAAACGCCAATCTATCGCAACCAAAAAAACCTCTCCATCGCGACAAGAATAATAAAACAGGCCAACAAGCCCTAGTGTAATAAATATAAAAAAAAGCCGACGACATCAGCCCAAAAAGCCAGCAACGACAGACAACGGAGCACAACGACGCACGAAGAATCAGGTCACGCCAAACGGATCGACCCAGCCACAACGGCAGATACTGCCCGAATAAGAGCAGACAAATGCAAACACATACACCAACTCCATCGTCATGAACAAACGTTAACAACAATACATTCCGCACAACGTGCAAAAATTATTATCACCAAAGAAACATAATAAAAAAATGGTCATGAACACCACACATCAAGTCCTCATTGAGCTATTCCAATTAACATAACAGCAATCTGCGAAATATAACAAAAACAAAACAAATAGATCAGACAAACAACGTAGGATACAAATATGTCAATAATGACAAAAAAAAATAACTCACACACCATGTACACAGAAACAACCTTAGGTATAGACACAAATAATATCACATACGAAGCTAATACCGGAACAAAAAAAAAACAAAAAAAAAGCCAACAGAGCACAAACAAAACCGCTGGTCCACCACAACAAACTCCAAAAAACAAAAGTGCAACACCAAAACTACAAAAACACAACATAAAACAAAAATACCAGACAGACCTGTCAATAAAAACACAACAAAAAAAAAAAGCACGAAGCAAAACCCACAGGACAAACTCCAAGAAAAAAATCAAACACGTAAAAAAAACACTAAAAAAATACACAAACCAACCACATCTAACACAACTCCAAAAAACAAACAAACCCACCAGCAAAAAAGTAAAACCGACAAAACTAAAACCCTAAAAAAAAACTCGCCCAAAGGACTAACACAAAAAAAACAGAAACCAAAAAATCCAAAAAAAGAAAAAAAAACAACCACACCAAAACAAAAAAAACCACCAGACAAAAATAAATCACAACAAATACAATAAACAGCCAAAAAACACCAAACCTAACATAAAAACCCCAACCAACAAGACCATACAACCACAAAACAAACAAAAAACAAATTAAACAAAAAAACAAGATAAACAACTACAAGAACATGAGAAGAGACATTGAAAAGAACCAATGGATACCAGATAAAAGAGACCTTGTACATAAGGAACTTTACACATGTGAAAATATGACGAATGCTCTAAACTCCTTTGCATTCAAAAGTTATGCGCCTTAATGTTAAAAATTTTTTTGAAAGTAAGGGTCTAAGTTTCAAAATCAAAAGGTAGGAGGTCAAGAAGTTTTTGGTAACCCACGGAAAGGCTTGTCATAATGGAACAATTTACATGTGAAATATTAAAAGCCCTCAGTACTTACCATTCAAAAGGTTATAGCGAGGTTAAAGTTATCAGACAGCAATGACAGACAGACAAAAACAATATTCCCCCCGAATCTTGCGATCACGGGGTTAGGTAAATACCAAATTGCAGTGAAAATAATTGTATCCATCATTTAGACATCTGTTTGCATACCAGTTCATCACTTTAAACGCGAAAATCATATAATTACTTGATGTGCTTACCTATGTTGTCTTCACTGACTAGCTTTACACGAGTTCCACAGCAGGGGTGTCTTCTTCTTATGCGGGAAGATCTCGAGTCCCCAGTACAGATAGGGACGGGCCATAATGCAGATAAGCCTGGCGGAGAGGTTTGGGTTGAGCGGACACTGTTGGCAAGATCCTAAGTTTATACACTCTGTGAAAGAGGGTCGATGCTGGGCGGAAAGTGGTTGTTATAGCCATCGAGGCGACATTAGACACCAGTACGCATGGACATTCATTAGAATCGCGCATCAGAAAATCTGTAACAAAATTTGTACGTTTAGATTTTCAGCAGCATAAATAATTCAAGTATTCTCTTAAAAGAAGTAGGACAGGAACGATGCGCCTGATACATGGATGTAAAGGTTAGCGCAGCAAGGCCTATTAAGTCGTCTTATACAAAAATAATATGCAGAAGTAATCAGACTTGTATTTGACTCAATTTGTGTTGTAAATTCAATTGTATTAACAAGGAATTCTTTTGTGGGCAGCCTCTAATTAGATTGCCCTCAGCTGTACCCCGAATCTAAACTTATTATATTAAGCCTGTCAATGTGCTGTAAGAAACATTCTTGTGAAACAACATGTTCAGAAAGAGTCTTTATTACTTGCTGCAATTTCACCAAGTAAGTCAGCAGTGGCAATCTAACCAATATATCGATAAATGCGATTAAAAACTTTAAAGTCATATCTTCTGGGTATACGTAGTGGTCGTAAAACACGGTTGCCGGATATGTGTCATATTAACTGTACACTCCTGCTTGCGTCCATATCTGCCATCAATAAACCACTTACCATAAAGGGTGATTATTCGCTCTCTTAAGGCCAAATCATCGATTTAACTACCTCAGGGGTTCTAACATTTGTCAATACGATTTATTTGGGCATGGGCATTGTGTTTAATAACGCAACGTTTAGGAAAAATGAACCGGATTGATTCCTCTATTGCCAGTGATAATCCCATTTACATCTTTTTTTACATATTGCAAGAAGGAGGTACCTCTATGTGTTGATGGTGGTGCGAAGCTCATAACGTATAAACTCCTCTTAGTAGTATAAGAACTTGTTGCTAAGACGTCTTATCAAAGCTTTAAGCCCGGTAGGGCTAGTATATTACAGTGAGTGCCAAGTCCTCACAATAATTTCTACAATTTCAATACAAGTTTGAAAGAAGACGATGAATGTTAGTCTGGTCTGAATATAGTAATTCCATGAATGTGTTTTAATGCATAGGATCATAAATTACTTCGTGACCTGTAATACTATGTCCTTACATAATCATAGTATAGACAACTAAAAAACATAACAAAGTCTGTTTAGTCTTAGATCAAAAAATAGTGCTACTTAGTAACTAGATGGATTTCTCCTACTGAAAAGGTACATTGTGAAAAATTGTCACCCCTAATTTACACTCATAATTCAGATCACTATTTCAACTGTGATATCTCAGCCAGGGATCATTTGGGCAGCAGGCTTTGGAAAGCAGAACTCGGTAGTTCACACTTATATTTAGATTTAATCACTTTATTTTATGTCACACCAACATAGGTCAGACTTGAAAAGAAGTAGGTACGAAATGTATTGGCCAAAACAGGGGAAATTCTATGACAGGGATGTATAATTCTAAGCAATACCTTATACTTAAAGAATGTATAAACAAAGGCAGTGTCATGAAGAACTTTGCAAATAAGTGTCGTTGTTTAAAGTATCCAATGTGATGTCATATTGTTATGACATTAAAGCATGGTATTTATTATCGTTTAGCTAGCAATAACTATCCTGGCCGTGCGACTGAATAAATTATAGTTGAGTGCAGGATCTCAACTTCGGATCACAAATCTTCTTCACACAAGATTCAGCAAACAGATTCGAACCATGTTTCTCGTGCTACAAACAACCGATTTGCGAACGTAGCCTCTCATACATTGTAACACATCGCGCTCTTCCAGAGTTGCCATTTGTAGTATGATGTTATGAGATAAATAGTACAAGGTCAGAGAGCGATCCAATTTTTTTCCTGATATGGTGAGGAAATATCCAAATCTAGAGCATCAAAGATCAGAGAGTGTTGATAATATAAGGTTGTAACATGTCACGCTATCTTAACATGATCTTATCAGAGAGTACAATTGGGAATACCTCAGTCTACCCATAACATAAGCATTATTCAATTCGCTCAATTGTCAGTATGTGTGTCAGTGAACTCCGGTCACTCTCAGTCAACTGAATTCTCAGATTCTATTTTCTCGCTAACAATAGCAATGGTGCGAATGAGAATCACAAAACGATTTATGGATCCAAGTGGAGGGTGTTTGTGCAAATACTAAGCTGTGTTAGGTAAGGCTACGAACCTTTCTTCCGTATACTATGCTCGTGATTATAGGTAGAATCTTGGGAAAATGTATCTCCTGGCAATACCAATGCTTTCAAAAGACTCATTATATGACTGTTCCTACAAGTGCATATCTGCCAGGAGGAGTTTACAGATTATTATCCTCACAAAAGATAAGAGGTGAAAATTACTAAAGGAGCTCAACAAGGCTGAGTGGAAGAGAAAAATAGACGTGCGAGACAAAATACCCAAAAAAATCATATATACAGTGAAATTAATCATATACACATCAAACTTCAATATCCCCATACTCCATGAAAATACACTCACAAATGCTTATTAAAATGTGACATATATACAGAGACAGGAGCACTACTCACAAATTGTTATATACCATAAAATACTCAAAATTGGTTAAAGTAAACTTACTGGAAAGTTCATAATAATCGTTTGATATCATAATGTTCCTAATAAGCTGGGCACTCTTAAGTGAGGTGAGTAGGTATGTGTGAGAATAGCGCTTTTCGTTGATAAGACACCCTTGTCTAATGTATGGTAAATTAATTTGGAAAGTACTTGAGAACTCAATTGTGTTTACATATGCTTTAATCTTATCTAACTTTACCCATGTGTTGTTCAAATTTGGTCATTATGAACAAATATAAGGATTTTAAAAACGATTACCTATTTACATCATTCCCACATTACTGTTACAAATTGCTGAAACCAAGGAGGTAGTGTTTTGGAATAGCCTCTTTAGATTTTTTCTTAAGCGTGAGCTCAGAGGGTTTCAATTAGGTTAAATTATGAAACATTAATTCACTCGAGATCTCTCGTCAATTAGGCATCTACGCCTTTAATCATGAGTCTCCATATGTGCTCCTGTTTGTGTAAGATTCTTACTCCATACCAATTATGTATATCGAGTTAAAGGCGACGGATAACCTGGTAGTATGAAAGAGTCATAACTTTCATTTTGGGGATGAATAGAGGTAAGATAAACTTTGTTTTAATATAAAAATTTAAATTATGTTAATTTGATTCGAAACATTTGAATTAGTCACAATTTGGACATATACTTCATATTGTATTACCATCGATCAGCACATTATCAATACTTATCTGATTACACATAGTATCTAATATGATTATGATTGGAGACGAATTGGAAACTAAACAGAATATTGAAGTATCTTCCAATAGCATTATGCTCAAGCGTTACATGACTTTTCCACAATACACAGTGTCAAACTACCACGATGGGTCTAGAAACACACTCGAGAACCTTGTTTCTATGCACGTTGAATCAAACGAAATGTCATGCTATATTGCATCTAGTGTTAAAAAGGAGAGAAGAGTCTCGGTATGGCTAAAAGGTTAACGCGTATAATGAGGAGGCCGAGTACATATAGGATTAATATAAGATTACATTTAAAAAAGATAGCGCCGCATAATAGAGCTACCCTAGTACTCATCTTAGTTTTCTGGATTGACATAATAAATACTCTCATTTTCCATATATAACTTTAGGTTGTGGTGTCTCAACAAATGGCTGGACACCCTGCTTTTTTTAACATTGCTCTTCTTAAACAATAAAAAAAAATTTAGTTTTTTATGCTGAAAAAAGAATACGAAGTTTGAGGTAGCACTAAAGTTTATTAAGTTTAACTTTTAGCATCATGCTCTACATTAATATATAGTCCAATACTTGGTAATTATTATTGTCAGAGATATCTCGCTACTCCAAGTTACTCAGAACACTTTCAGGTAAAACGACTCCACTCTCTCTCGTTCGTGCTGATCTCACTCTGAGGGAGAAAGGTGGTGGTGAAAAAAGATTTTTAAATGAAACATTGTTTTAATCTGTTGCGTTATTATTTATGTCGATAGAACTTTAGGTTAATGTGCGAACCCTATAACCATATTCTCTGATATTAATCATCCCTTCTTGTATGACTTGATTCGGGCGCAACTCTACATCAATACACCGTATGTAGCATTGAGTCAGACATAGATGTGGTTGTGACCAAATCTCTATTAAATTCTCTTGCACATATTCATTGCGATCTGCTGATTAAATTTAAAATCAAGGCATATGTTAGGTTGAGGTAATTCATACATAGAATAAATTTTGTGCAGCCTATTCCTGAGCGCCAAGTGTGACTTTTGCGGTGTCGCAGAAAGAAAGATTATATTTAGGAGAGAGAGGGAGAAATTTTACTCTAGCTAGCCTCTACTCCCTATGCTGGGCAATAATATTGTATTTATTATGCTTCATCTTAAGCAATCTCCTAAACCGCATAAGAACCATTTTCCGTGCTCTTTCCACAACAATTTGGACCGCGTAACCACTCGCGGAGGTCAATGCACTTGGATATGTGAAACTTAGAAAGAATCTCACTGCGTAACTCTCTGTCATCTCACGCGGTACTGTTTTCTAATATTCGAGTAGTCTTAAATTACTACTTATCTATTATACCACTCTGTTCACTGTTCTTACTTGAGTTGAAGGGGTATCTCGATCGAGTGCTCCAATTCTCCAGCAGCTCTCCGCCTTGTGAATCGCGTAGCGAGATCGTGGCTGATCTCGTGTCTCCAGCCCCACTGCCTCCACTTTAGGACCAGGGTGGCACGTTCATCTTAAAGATAAACGTATAGAGTAATTATTTTTAATATATGCATCGTTTCTGCTTAATCCTATAGTACTAAGTGTCTCATAGCATAAGTGACATCTTCACTAACTCTAGTTATTGTGCTCGGGAAACATATTTGGGGACCTGTGAAAACGGAAGATCCCGGGTGGACGCAACTCTGTTACAGTCGGTATACCCCTGGGGCAGTTATACAACGATAATTGAAGATTTGACACAGTCTCATTCATACACTAGATATTCTTCATTGCTCTACTCTATTCTTTGCTGGTATACTCCATAGGCGTAGGGTAAAGTGAGTTTATCGCGATAATTTATAGATATATAGATTATTTGCAGATCAATTCAATTGCGGCTTATGTCACTAGTGTCTGTCCCATTTGAAAGGACTCGATATATACGACATTTTATAAGCCTCCAAATATGATTTTTAGACTCAAAACTACATTATACATTCGATATTTCGCTACTCAAAATCTTTTATACTCTACCTGACTATTTTACAAACATGACTTTATTGAGCTCACTTACGATATAACACACACTTATTATATGGACTTAAACTATGGATTTATTTTTACTGCTCCCTAATAAAATTTACGAAATTTATAAATTACGTAGACATAACATTTAGAATATTCTATTTCAATCTCAGCAATTTATCACTAAAGGAGAATGCGTGTGAGAACTCTGCTCAAATAAATACAAATTTTGCTGAGCAGTTAAATTTTTACTCATCGTTCTATAGAGCCGCTCTTAGTTCAGATGATCTCTTCCTTTTCTTAGTTGAGATAGAAGCACTATTTTTATTAAATTTACTTAATGTTGAAAAGTATTATACATAAATAATATTTGATTTCTTTTATCTTTAGATGTGATGCAATTTTTTAAATTCTGGATCAATCTGGAGACACTCACCTCTGGTTACAGGTGTGTGGCTCCCAAATACGATGTTATACCTCACGACCTCAGTGCTCGGGGTTTCCTTATAGATATACTTAGCACAAACTATCTCAATGACATGCTAGCCTCTATATATATTCAGTAAACGTAGATATCCTAACGGTCATCTGTGATTAGCTCGCATGTATCTTATGTTCAACTCTATTTCATGAGAGTCGCGTCTTAAGCGTGTAAGACTTTCAGAGTGTGGTGTCTACACTTTTGAACACATTACTCTAGTGACTAATTATATAATAGTGAGTTCCCAATTCGCATATAAATTATATTCATCTACTGAAATTCTTTCTTAATTTCGCATAATATGAGTAGTATGTTGTAACTGTCTTATATGCAGTATTAGTACGCGTTCCCACACTATTTACAGCTCTGTATCAGGAAGGGACCCCCATACATCTAGTTCTAACACATAACTCTAGAGAGAGGTCATTGAAGTGTACTGAAGAAGAATCTAGGATAAAGTCTATCTATTATTCTCGTTTGACAACTAGGTCGTCGTCTGAATTAAATCATAACTTTCGTATGAGTGTCAAAGCTAATGCATATATCGTAACTCACAATAAATATATGACTCATTAGAGTGAGAGAGAGAGTGAGCTTTGCCTGAAGACAGTTGTAGTGTGCTTAGGTGTGTGAAGAGAGCAGCAAAGTAATAGTTTATGTCGTAGTATATTGATCTGATATCACACCGCATTATCTTTACAATAAGTCGCCGTGAGTTTCGTGTAGTGATTTCGAATCCTTAATCACAAAGACCGCTCAGTTATAAAGCACTACTAACCAATTAAAATCCCGTACTCTTTCTATCTAGTAATTGTGTCTTGACATCCAGAATTTGTGAGAAATGTTGGTATCTCGCTCTATGTATTATGTGGTGAGTGGGTCGGACTCAAGTTCCGGAGTGTGGTCGAGTCTTATCGCAGCCTCAAATATCTCTTATGACATATTATCACCTCGATAGATATAAATGGATGATTATATGTAAGCAGGAGAAGATTTTATAAGATACCATTGATACGTTGGAATCCGTGACGATTGAATGTTTATTAAGTGTTAGGCGGTCAGCTGCGTTCTTTGAGAAGAAAGATTTTCTAGTTTAGACATTAGTAGACGATTTATTACAGACAATTTATAAGCTTAACACTCGCTAGAGAGCACTTCCTCCCTTATATTATTTCCTAGATAAGTACTCACTTCTCTCCTG
>CAJDSM010035218.1:657-10944 GCA_903981925.1 Ostrea lurida | reverse complement strand
GAGGAACTGAAGGACTACCCGGGGAAGGAGTGAGTTTTACACAATAAATGTACAGCAGCTTATTTCTGTGTGTAGGCGTGAATTTTACAACAACAAATTCTAACAACAGTTATATTTCTGTGGTAGGCGTGAAGTTTTACACACAAATCTACAATATTTAACTATTTCTTGTGTGTATAGACGCGAGTTTTACACAAGAAACCTACATGTCTGTTTAATTTCTACTTATTTTCTATGTGTATGGCGTGAATTATCCAAAAACAGTCCCACAACATGTTGGTTAACCTTTACATGTATCTTATTCTGTGTGTATGCGAGATATACATGGGAATGGAAACGCTGAAATTGAACAAAGTGAAATGTACAGAATACATTAAATCAACAGTTACATGTGAGAAACCTTTTCTGTTTGTAGCTTTCAGGTTTGGCATCTTCTTATACAGCGTTCACGCTTGACGTTCCAAAGCTTATTGTCTACTTACATCAGAACGTAAGTCAATTTTATTACACAACATCAAACAGCTGTACAAGACAGAAGGAACGTGTGTGTTCATTTCAAGGACAATATAGAGACGAAAAATATTTTTCTTTTCACTTTCAGATTCCGGGAACGAGGGGGATTTGTGATTCCAAAGAAATTAAAGTCCCTTCAAGAGGTATGATGTGACAAATGTGTTGTAGAATCACGCATGCGCATTTACTCTTCAAACGTTTGGGAAAACCGAGGGAAATTTGTATACTAAAGTAGGACTACGACCCACCTTTTCATGCAGAATTTAATACCACGCCCTGAAATATAGTTCCGTTTAAAAAATGAAAGAAGAAAAACATGATGGGTGACTACAGGTATCCTTCTTCTGCTTATACACTGATGGATGACCCAAGGTATCCTAGTACTGCTTGCACACTGCTGGGTGACCAGAGGTAACCTAGTACTGCTTACACACCGATGGCTGACCAGAGGTAACCTAGTTCTGCTTATACACTGGTGACCAGAGGTAACTTAGTACAACGTTACTTTGGGTTAACCATCGTTGTGTGAGTGGCACAAAGTTTATCAGTGCGAAAGCGATACTAAGTTACCCCTGGTCACCCGTCAGTGTTTCAGCGGTACAAAGTTACCTCGGGTCACCCACCAGTATGTAAGCAGCACTAGGTTACGTCCGGACACCCATTAGCAAGGTCAAGATTTTAAGAAAGCTGATACCTATAGGCAAATACACGGAAAAGTTGGCATCCATGTTATTTTAAAACCTTGATGTATCCTGAACGTATTTAGCCCATATGCCACCTTGTTTAGATCCAATTTTCCATATATTGGGAAGTGAAATAAACATGGCGTACACAGTGAAGATACTCTGTGAAATGCAGCTCTATTTTCGACATCAAACCATTTATATCATGTCTGTGCAGCTTTTTTTTGAGAACTTCAAGTTCATTTGATCCACACCTAATTGAGGGATCATTCTTTTCTTCTTTGCAAATCATATCTTTGTGTATCTGAGGACTGAACTTGTGGTCTTAGGCCGCATACAGCTTCCATTTTGCAGAACAGCTACCTTGTTAGTTTGAAACACAAAATTGCTCCAAAATCGTTCGATCACAGAGCTAGTTCAATCATTTCACAATGATGGTCAGATTATCGGTTATCACAGTTGGCTTTATGTTGACGCATTAATGGCGGAGAAAACATTGCAGGCCTTGCGTCCTGAAACAGGAGCGTTGACCCCATTTAACTCCGTCCCTAACAGATTCACTCACTTTGATTGTGACAACATTGGTTCGAGTCTATGGAAACAACCACTTTTATACTACGCAGGTGGACAGCTGGCAACGTGGTCCTGAAGGAGACATGATGTTGAAAGAAGACTTAAAAACCTTCAGAGAAAGAATGTATTCAAGTCTCTAATGTGATGGAAGAAATATTTCCAGCTGTAGTTGTTGAGGGCAAAATACCACCAGGTTCAACAACAAACACAAGTAAAGTGATATGAATCAGCCGAGAAAGTAACTGCTGAAGACAAAACATTCCCTCTGAAACGCCAAGATGATGGCAGCACAAAGAAGGGCAGGACAGAAATAAGGCACCAGAGTTGACAAGCTTTCGTTACGTGCCCATTATTCAGGCATCCATCTGCACATGAGCTTGACACTCAGACACAGCTGTCTTTAGATGTAAGCACACAGCAGACAAACTGGGAAGCATCATGTTGGTCTCACAGTTGATTAGACTCTTTGCAAATTGATGAAGCTCAAATGGGCAAAACTATTCTACCAAGGCTTTCTCTTTTTCTGGCTGAGGGACTCCCATTCACGGAAGTCACTGGCAAGCACGTCCAATCTTCAGGATTACAGAAAGCATGGGTTGAAGGGAACTTAGTGAGTCTAAAAATGCAGAAAAGGTGATGGCTGAAATAGTCTATACAAGGAAATGAGAACTTCACAAGGTCACTCTTCAAGCTAAGTGGAGGATACTTCTTTCCCAGTTGCTGAACTTTATGACTGAAAAGAATCCTGACTTGAAGAAAGAATTGCTAGAGAGAGTAAAGAAGACCTGGTGACAATGCTAGCTCAGAAGAGTTTGAGACAGTAAGAGAACTCCCTCAAAGCCAATGACAATCCAAACTTCACAATATGGTGGGGATACTTGCAGAAATTCACATCCTGCTACTATTCACGCGTGCTCCGAGAGGATAGTCTGCTGGAACCTTCATCTCTATGTGTTTCAGTGTATGCTGCCATATATTTCATGAGACACAGGCAGATTAACTTTGTTCGCTGGGAGACCATGTACTTTAGTGAAATGTGTAAAAGTTCCAGAGGCAGTCAAGCAGGAGTTTGAAGCTGGTAACTTTATGGTCAATCACTCAGCACATATTTTCAATCAGGTGTCCCCTTATTTTGCCCAAGAATGGCTCAGTGATCTTTGCAAAAAGAAGAAGAGATCATTGGAATTACATGAAGAGCGTGAGCCTTTTCCAGGTGGACACCTGTGATCGTGCCTTGCTAAGGAAACAAGGATATCCTTGGTCTTGGATCTAGTGATGACAGGATCTACAACAAGACCACCAAAGATGAAATAGAATTTATTTGCGAGATGAAGATTCAATGCTCTCTGTTATGCAGAGATTTGGCCGATTCTCATACGATGCACCATCTAAAATATTGCAAACAAAGAACTAGTCACTCAAGAAACTGTAGATGACCTGTTGCTGGCTGCAAAAAAGGGAGAAGATCGGCTGGGTGAATATTTAGGAGACTAATTGCTTTCAGGAAACCCTGCCAATGAACAAATGTTTGACCTTTTCGTCATTGTTTGACGTTCAGTTGTCAGGCAATGAACACAGTCAAGGCAAGTAGAAATATATTGCAACACCTCATTGCTGCATATGAAGCTGGAAGACCATTAAACCTCAATACTATTCTGTTTATGAACTGTTTGCGGCACCTTTAGACCAAGCAGAGGTGCATGGATAGCTGCGGACAAGATCAAAAGCAGTCTTTGTTGAGGTCTTGACTGCTGATATCCCTTGTCCTGATTAACATATGCAATATATCTCAAAGAAGGCCCACTACTTGATATTGATGGAAAAGCACTGGTTGTTGCTATCGGAAAACCAATGGTATCGTAATGTTTGCCAGAGACACTGACATCCTTGTCATTACGATTGCAAATTCTCATCTGGTGGCCTGTCACAAGATCTGGATGAAAACTGGAGAATCATCAAATGAATGTTCTTTAGATGTTGCTAGCTTCCCATTCCCTGACAGGAAGTGATACGAAGTCTATCTTGCTGTACACTGCACGACATGTTAGAAAGTTTTTAAGGTGCATCATATCTCCTCAAAGGCCTTGGAAGCAGTCTTGTACTATAAAGGATGCAGAAAAATTGTCCGCAAAGTTAATGGAACAGTTACTGCAAGCAGCACCAATGATATGCGAGTAAAGGAGTTATCAGTGACAAGCTTCCACCTACAAGTGATGCATTGCTGTACCAGATCAAGCGCTCTCACTGCCAAGCTTTGGTCTGGCGCCAGGCTCACTTACAGCAACCAGTATTGCCACCTCCTGAGACTATTGGCTGGCAGAAAATGGAAGAGACTTCCCCTATTCCAGAACTCTGGTTGCTTCCACCAATTCCAAACGTTTGAGGAGCTCATCAGCAGAATCTGTTTTGCTGGCTTCAGAACAAAACTACTGTGGAATCATTTTAATTCGTGGGGGCCAATGTTCGTGGGTAACCAAATTTTTGCTGGTTCGTGGGGACGTAATTTCGTGGGTAATTGATAAATAATGCGAACGACATAATATTTATAAAGGTTAAAATGAAAATAAAACATGTTCATGGGGACGTAAATTCGTGGGTAAAGGTGACCCACGAAATCCACGAACATTGGTCCCCCACGAACAATGATGATTCCACAGTATGCACAGTTGCAAGAAGGCCAAGATCCCGTGTATCGCTTCTTGCAAATGCAAACCTTACCGTGAACCATGCAGGGACTTAGTTTTAGTAAAATGTTGCCATGTGGATCAAAATAAAAAATTCAAAATAATTTTTAGGAATGATGTTTGGTGGTTTGTTCTTTCCATTTCATACTAAAGTACACAATCACAAGAAAATTTTGACAATGCATCATAAAATCAGTCAGTAGACAGCAGTAATGTTGTCTTTTTTCTTTAAAAAAAGATGCTTAACAATGCAGTTGTTTTGGTGTTCGTTGTTTTTATTCAAAAAATGTTTCAAACGAGTTTTGTCTCGCTTAAATGAGAAATCAAAACAATGGTTGCAATGATATGTAGCACTTTTACAGAGTTTGATTTATCTAAGTCCATCTCGTAAGACAAGAAAGCATATCCTATTTCAAGCAAAACAGTTGTCAGTCATGTTGAATTTTCATGATTTGTGAATTAATGACAATTTTTACAGCTTGGCTTATGGGCGTAATTGATTCAGCACATTCAAATCATACAGAAGTAAGCCACTTTTCACTTTTCCTCGAAAATGCCTTTAGTTTTTCATTAAGGCATTTTGGAAGGGGGTTGGGGTTCGGACCTGGTTACATCAGTATGTGGGCAATACAAAGTTACTTCTGGTCACCCATCAATGTTTAATCGGTCCAATGTTACCTCTGGTCAGACATCAGTGTGTAAGCTACATGTAAGGAAGATTACCTATGGTCTCTTATCATACTTTCACTTCTTATGTAGCTATGTACTTAGATTCTGCATGATTAAGTGGGTGACCATGGTCCTACGTCAGCGTACAAAGGCAATACCATTTCATATTTGTTATTATGTCATGTGTTTGTAAGTGTATTTCAAATCTGTAAAGAAATTAATCAAATCTGATTGAATATCTGCATTGGCAACAACCAAACTTTATGAGCTGCTAATGGTTAATAAAATCTATGAGAATATGAATACTTGTCATTTTGTCTTCAAATTTACCACAATAGAATAATTACATGTAGCTATCATGGTTGCTGGAAAAAAACTGACACATCGACTGTAATGTCACAAGATTGTGAAGAGGTTCTAGATTAATGTGAGGTTAGGGGAAGTGGGATTCATATTGATGATTTGTTTGCTTTCTAGATCGACTCCTCGTATGACATCATTGTGAACTATGTTGATGTCGATCATTTCTTTGTTGTCTAGATCGACTCCTCCTATGACGTCATTGTGAAATGTGTTGATATTGAGCATTTGTTGTGTAAATATATTCCTCCTATGACGTCATTGTGAATTGTGTTGAATTGGTGTCAATCATTTGTTTGTTGTCTAGATCGACTCTAATGACATCATTGTGAACTGTTTATATATTGATGTCAATCATTTGTTTGTTGTCTAGATCGACTCCTCCTATGACATCATTGTGAACTGTGTTGGCATTGGTGCTGCCGAACTTCTAAACGACACGAATATTAAGCCAAAGAGGGGACAAGTGATAAGGGTATGATGTCATAATTGTGAATTTTGTTTCATTTCATGGGCTATGAAGTATTTCTGAACATATAATTCAATAAACTTTAAATCTGCTTCGGTTGTTTTTAAATCCCCGTTTAGAATATGATCAAGCCATGGAGGCTGTTGCTATTTTTCACCTCGAGAACAGGGAAATTAAAATGGTACCAAATATACCTATATGCATGCAAGGTTTTTTTTATCCAGTTCTTACAGCAANAATTAAAATGGTACCAAATATACCTATATGCTTGCATGTTGTTTTTTTATCCAGATCTTACAGCATAGTAAATTCTCCAGAATTTCAGCAAAATTGATTTTTAATCATTACACCAATTAACTTTACATGTATGATAACACACCGATATGAATATATTAAAATATTTCAGGTAAAGGCGCCGTGGATTAAGCACTTCTACATCGACATAGATAAGAATAATGACGTCACATATATACTGCCTGGGTACGTTTTTTTTTTTTTTTCTTTTTTTTTTTCTTTTTTTTGCTGAAATCCCAGTTAGGTGAACTGTATGAACTAGATATAGTTTCACTTCCTCTGTTTGCTTTCCGCTGATGATATTGTCATATTTTGATTTCAAAGCCATTTTTCTTATTCAAAGTTATTTTGTTCTTAGTCAAGGTTATTTTTTACATATGGGACAACTTATCTTACATAAATCTGTCTTTTTACATTCGGTGTTACTTGTACAAATATGTATTTGAAGAAAAAAAAAACAAGTAAACGGGCCAGGCTGTTTGTTTGTAATGGAAAATCTTGTAAACATAAATCTGAACAATTTCAATTGCAAATGTTGAAAAGCAAATATAAAGATTAAAGAATGTGCACGGTAACTTGCAATATGATACGATTGTGTGCGCTTTTCAGGCGAGGTTTTGTTCATTTTTATGTCTGAAATGTTGTGGTATATATTTGTGCAATCAACATTATTTGTTCATTATTTTAATTATTATTTACATGATTTAAAATTTGACTTTAAATTTAGCAAATTTAAAATCATTTAAACACCCCCTTTGTTGTATGGTATTGATTATACATGTACATGTATTTCATGTGCTGTATCGAATTTCGTAAATTTCGGTTGGTACATTTTTGGTAGGATTGAGTGAGTAGCTTTAATTGCAATTTCTTTTTGTCTGTTCAAACAATTTTGCATTACCTCTAAATGTCCGGGCATATTCCTGAAGGCCATCTGGCCTCCAGGAAACTTTGCAAATCTCGTCTACTTTCCAAATGAGGTAAAGGGAAGCAACTCTATGTTGAACTTCCGGTAGAGGGAAGTAACTCTAAGACTGCAAAAGCCGGGAAATTCTTTCAAAGAAAATGATGAGGCGATAAATTTCTTCTTGGAGTGGCTTTATAACACGGCGGAAAATGTGCGAAACAGAGGTTTTGCAATTTTTTTAAAAGTTCATTCCACCCCCTAACCAATGAAAAAATATCTTGTAATACCCCCCACCAATATATTTTATCAACCACAAGTTTATCGCCCCACCGAAGAGAAAAAATTCGTCGGGTTCTCCCCCTGGGTGGGAATTTAAATGGAATAGCCCTTAGGGAATTTTGAATGAAACTAATGTTAATTTAGTTTTTTGGCGACACTGAAACTTTTTATTTTGTGGTTATTTTTGTCTATAATTTGACTGTTGAAAATAGCCAAATACTGGAAGGTGATTCGTAGCTTCCTTTGTATTGAAAAGTTTGAAACACCTACGTGGCTTGTGTGAGCTTTGATCCCGATTTCTTCCAGTGCAGAACATGGTGTAAATTAAAATGCTTCAAAGTTGGTAGATTTTCTAAAACACTAATATTTTTTTATACCAATGAGTAGATCTATCTTTTTCAATGTACAAGCTATTCTTGGCATACTTTAAAAGCACAGTAATTACTTTGTATTTCATCACCTGAGCTGTTAGCGCTATATTTCACAAAGAAATTCACAACCTCTGCGAGAGCTCCCAGTTCCAATGTACTGGAAGAAAACCCATAAAAACACTGTTTGATTTTCTAATTTAATATCAAATTATTGAAAATTAGTATTGCCCCTTGATTATTATACCCACGCAATGCAGTTGCGGAGGGTATAATGTTTTTGACACGTCAGTCAGTCGCGTTCACGATCCTGTTTTTTGTCAGCGCAACTCCCTCTTGAAACCACTGCAAATAAATTTCGTGAACTTTGTGTTATATGAAAGAAACAATACCATGTAGATGTGCATATATTGCAGGATTCTGATTCAATTTTTTATTCGGGGAATTGATGCCCCCTTTTGGACAACTTAGGAAATTTGGCCACATTTAAATATACTATTGAAACAGTTTGCTCAGCGCAATCTCCTCTGAAAACCGCTCAAGGGATTATTCCTGATAACTTTGTAGTTGATGAAGAACATACTGTGTAGATGGCCATATCCCGCTAAAATGTTGATAGGGACAATGTCCAACCATTCCATTGATATATGATAACATAATTACCCTTTCCGATGATACGATATGCGTTTTGATATATGGTTATGACTATATTTTCGATTTCCGTGAATTGACAAGATCCACGACCAAGGCCGCAGCATCATTTGCACAACCCCAAAAATGGTCAGGCCAGCTCCTCCGTGACCGTAATTATGGACGATCTTCAAAAGAAATGAAACACAGGTAGAGAGAAAAGGGGGTTTACACTTCGCCCTTTGAGAAAAATGTTGAAAACCATGCATGAGCGAGAAACATTGTTTCAAACCATATTGTATGTGAATACATTTAGTCACCATCCCCGTGCAATTTTTGGGGGGGGGTTAAACTGTCACTACAATATTGAATGTAAATACTTGTATTGACTTATTGATTTCTTGATTGATTGATTATTGATTGATTAGTTCACTTACTTTGGCCTTTGAACTGTCTGTATCTTTGTCAACTTTAACCGAACTGACTCGCGATACGGACGAAGTCCAGCCCAGAGCACCAAGTCGTTTACTGTCCTAAAAACCAGGAAAAAAGGTGTCAATTAACATCCATTCGATCCATGTGAGGCCAGTCTTATACTGAACACTATCAAGGCAACTCAGTTACTCTACACCAATGCTTTTAAGCTGTATTGAATATCCGTAAGTTTGTGTCTTTCTAACAGAGATATAAAGAGTTGTCCATCTTTGTTGATTTCAGGAACCTAGTATAACTAACTACATAAAAATCTACGGAGGACTGGATGTATTTAATACAAGTATTTACATGTATATTAAACCAAGAGAAACAGAACACATCCAAACAAACATGGCAAACACGTTCAATTGAGTCACCTTATTCTTCAGAAAAGGGAAAATGAAAAAAAGCGTTTGAAAAATGTTTCGCTCTGTATTTGTACCCCAACCCAGACGCATGGAGTGATGACTTTTCTAAACTTGAATCCAAACGACCTCATATTAATATTATACGACCAGCAAGCCCTCGCTGTTCTAGGTAAAATTTTCTTCCTATATTCTTGTATTATGTAAAAGATGATCCCTTGTTTTAACCCATTTTAACCAAAGGGTCCATGACATATCGTTCCATGTTAGACATGAAATATCGTTCGATGTGCACCTTTCTAAGATTGAGATACTCTTAAATGTACATATATAGTTTGCCATAACTTTGATATCTTCACTCCTTTAAGCTTAGTTTTTTTCCTGACATTTAAGATGATACACTTGCCTTTAAGCTTGAAATGACTTCGAGATCATACAATTGTAAAGGGACTTGCCTTTAAATTTGACAAGATTCTGAGATCAATACAATTCTACGTAGACTTGCCTTTAAGCTTGGCATGACTTTGAGATCATACAATTCTACGTAGACTTGCCTTTAAGCTTGGCATGACTTTGAGACATCGCTCCATGATGCCGTCAATGTCGGCTTGATCATCCTCTGTGTTCCAGTCTCCATCCTGGGCTGTCCCTCCTAGCACCACCGTCTCAATTCTACAAATAAAATTACCGATTCAATCCTACAAATTACCGATTCAATCCTACAAATTACCGAGTCCATCCTACACAAATTACCGAGTCCATCCTACAAATTACCAAGTCATCTTACAAATTACCGAGTCCATCTTACAAATTACCGATTCAATCCTACAATTACCGAGCTAACATATTACCGAGTCCATCCTAAAATTACCGAGTCCATCCTACAAAATACCGAGTCCATCCTACAAATACCGAGTCCATTCTACAAATTACCGAGTCCATCCTACAATTACCGATGTCCATCTTAACCAAATTACCGAGTCCATCTTACAAATTCCGAGTCATCTTACAAATAAATA
>CAJDSM010035217.1:0-11780 GCA_903981925.1 Ostrea lurida | reverse complement strand
CTCTCTCTCTCTCTCTCTCCTCTCTCTCTCCTCTCCTCTCTCTCTCTCTCTCTCGTGTGGAAACTTTACAAATGGGTTTGTCCGTAACAAATACTAGTCATACCTTGTGGGCATCAGCATATTTTATACTCTATATCAAGCACATCTGGCTGGCCTGAGCTAATTGTCGACCCACTACACATTTAAACATAGACTGATCGGTAGTCCAACAACGGCGAAAATACAGGACTACTGTACCAATGATAGTAAGTATATTCCCCTTATCTTTGCAGAAATCCCAATGTCTCGTGAGAAGGAAAACATCGCTCAGTATGCATGGCTCAAAAGAAGGACTTTACGAGTCCATGTCACCAGAGAACTTCATTCAAAGGTCTCTAAAACGTTTCTTCGAAAATTCGTTCTTGAGCGGTACATTTGTGCATGATCTGATTTTCTTTCTTTCTATAATTAGTATTCGTGGTACGTTTATTTCTTCCTGACCAATGTCGATCCATCTTTTGAAAATTGTAGCATGTATTAAACGAAGCCGGTCTGAAGGCTTACGTTTTGAAATAGATCAGGTTCAGTAATATTTTGTACGGCATGCATATGTCGTCTTTTCGCGAAATTACATCTAATAAATTTATCATTAAGGTCTGGTCCGTTTTAGATGGAAGATTCTATAGTGATTGTACGATTATATCTTATTATTAAGGTCTTCCGTATCATGTGGAAGACCTCTATAGTGGTTGTGACACATTTTATCTTAATAAGGTCTTCCAATTCCAACGGACAGACATTGATAGTGAATCTGTATGTTTTTTTCCTCTTTTATTATATAAGGCTCTTGCGTCTTTCTGCGGAAACACTTACCGTGTATTCTACGGTTTGCTTTTCTTCTACATTTTTAAGGTTCTTCCGTCTTTCTGTCTTCTGCGGAAGGACTTTACTGATTTTCTACGTGTATGTTGTTTCTTCCATATCATTATTTATCAAGGCTTTCCCTCATCTGTAGAAGACCTTGCTTGTTATTCTTACTGCGTAATTTTTATTTCATATTATGATTATTCATATTATTATGCGATGTAATTATTGAAAAATTCTGAAAAATTAGTGGAATGGGTAGCGCTGAATTTGTCTTTACAGAAATGGACATTTTTTGATAGGTAAATGAGTTCGTTTCCATGGTAAACTACCATTCAAAATACAACACAATCCACCTGAAATGAGCCACCTCTAAAATGAAGCGTGGGTTCAATCAGAGTAATAAAAAAATCTTTAAAATGGACTGAAATAGGCTAAAGATACCTAATTTATCAAAAAAAGATAATTTTAAAAAGGTTTTGCGGGTTCGTTTCCATGGCAACGAATCACCAAAACACATGCTTGATGGAGACATTCAAAATTCAAAACCTGTCAAAAGTAAGTATAAGACTGATGTCAGAATAATTAAACAATTATAAAAGTTATATGAAATAGATAGTACTGTATTTGTTTAATCTGAAAAAAAAGACATTTTTTAGATAGGTAATGAGTTCGTTTCCATGGTAACGACCATCAAACACACCTATCCTGAAAACACCATAATTCATAGCTGCAGAACTGTAGCTCTCTGAAAAAAATATTTGGACAGATCAGAGATCCACAGCTTCATATCATTTCGTCTGTTTACGTAGCCATATTAGGTACCCGATCAATTCGAACCTCGGTTTATTTCATACTTGTGTAAACCAGCCCAACAAACATTTTAGTGAAATATTATGGATAAAATCACCCCCAGTTTCAGTTTAGTTGAATAAATTATTCTAAAAGGTTTAACAATCGAACTAAATTCACAGCCTTCATCAGTTTTGTCCCTCACCTTCGCCCCTTAATTATAAAAGGGGCACAGACTAGGCTTTTTTAAAATAGCATTTTCAATACTCAGCGCTTTATTTCACTCGCAGAAAAATTACAAATTATTTAATTTCCATTTAATCTTCGTGTTTTGTAATAAATCAAGATTGAATACACTATTTATATCGAATATTTTGATTACTAATACCAACGGGGTACGAATTGACTGGATACCTAACATGGCTACGTAAACAGACGAAAATGACATGAAAGCTGTGAGTTTTGAGGTCGTATGGGACTTTAATGAATATTTTAAGGTATGTCTGGACAAAAACATGTTAGGTGGATGTGTAAGGAATTTTTAGATATGTGATTTATGGCTCGTCGATGCAGGAATACAACGATAGAACGCCTCAATGCGCAACTTTCTGAGCGGCGTAAATCGAAGGTTTTATTAAGGGGCGGAACTGTAGCTCTCTGATCTGTCCCAATATTTTTTCAGAGAGCTACAGTTCTGCAGCTACATAATTCAAAGCCTGTCAAAAAGGGAAGTGTGGGACTGACCCTAGAATAATTGAACAATAAAAAAAAACCGAGTGAAATGGAAAGCATTGAATTTATTTGAGTACAATAAGTCATTATTTAGATAGGTTGGTGAGTTTGTTTCCATGGTAACGATCACCAAACACATGCTTGATGGAAACATCAAAATTCAAAACTGTCAAAACCGAAGTATAAGACTGAATTCAGAGTATAATAAAAAAATATAAAAATGATTGAAATAGATAGTATTGTATTTGTTTTATCTGAAAGGGCATTTTTAGATAGGTTGTGAGTTTGTTTCCATGGTAACGGCCATCAAATATGCCCTTCCTAGAAACACCACAATTCAAAGCCTGTCAAAATGGAAATATAAAATTGATGTCAGAGTGACTAAAAAATTCTAAAATAATTGAAATATATAGCTTAACGGAAAAAGGAATTTTCTAGATAGGTTCGTTAGTTCGTTTTCATGGTAACGAATGTCAAACATACCCTTGCTGGAGACATGATAATTCACTTGTCTTAGAAATGGAACCGTAGGATTGACATATATAATAGCAATTTTAAAAAGTCAAAAATGAGTAAAATGAATAGCATACTATTATTTTATCAGAAAGGTGATTTTTCAGCTAGTTTTTGTGAGTTAGTTTTTATCCAAAGAATTTAGTTTTATTCTTCTTGAATTTATAATTTCATGTACCTTTTGAATTAAGGGAGGAGGGGGGGGGGTAGTGTCATTTTCCTCAAATTCAGTAAAATCATACACGTAAAGCAGTACAGTAAATATAATGAGGAATATATCGCTGTTTGGCGGAAGCATGTTTGTTTGTCGAAAATTTCAAAACGTCATTCCTCAGATAGTGTTACGTGCTTGTCTCAGTAAACTCCATGTTAAATGGTCCAGATGCAAGGTTATTGAAAAAAATCCATATTGCTCATGTGGAATCACACATTAAATAGAAACATTTTGGAAATACTTGTTTGGTTCAGAGTTCTGTCGTTTATGACCTTTGACCTAATTTCTAAAAATAGCTCAATTCCTATTTGACATAGGAGGAAAAAGTGATAAAATACACATCTTAAAAAGTAACAAATCTGTATTTTTCCGAAAAATTAATTCTCTGAGATTTTTTCCTATGTATACATCTAATAAAGTTATGCTTTCATACCTAATTACAACATTGAAAGTAAAAAGATACACAAGAACAAAGCACTTGTTTCTAATTACTTATGATATTACCAACCTATAAAAAAATTACAAAGTCGCTTGGATTTAGGCATGCGCAGTACTGTATTATTGTTTTGCGATGTATACACATGGCCTTTTTCTCTTTGTAAACAATAGTATACGTATTTAGCAACATAACATGCATGTGATATATAATCATATGTTTTTGTATTTACAGTTCAGAAATACGTCGAATATAGCTATTTACTAGAAACATTACAAGCGTGAATAATTCTACATCCATATAAGGAGATTGCGTGACTATGACGTGTATCCTCTTTCGATATATAGAAATGTCACGTTGTAGTCTTTTGATGCTTATTTCTCGCTTGTTGTTTACATTTTGACCGGGCAGATTTCGTGGTTCGCATTTTTACCGTTTATATATTTGATTTCCTTAAAGAAACCACAGTGTAATAAAATTCATAGAGACAGATTTTGCTACTTTAAATAAATTGAAACGTGATATATTGAAATATTGTTATGTTCCGTGTGTGGCAAAATCATCTCAACACAGTATTGTCTTCGACAGCAACTTCTTCTAACTACTACACCTTTAATTTTTGACACTCCTGCTAGAAGGCTTTGCGTCGAAGTCCTTAGTCTTCCTACCGTTATTTCCATGGTGTGCAGTGGGGGACTTAAACGGATTTTCAGCTTTCCTTTAGGCCTAATATGCTCTACAATCTTTGCGCAAGTGTCCAGATTTTTGACAAAGTAGCATGTCTTCCTTGTCCCAAATGTTTGATTGGTTTCCCGTCGTCTTGGTTGGAAGAAACTTCCATTCCATTTGTGCTTCAATTCCCGCATTTCTCTCTGTAGGGTCTAAAGCATAGCAAAGATTTCTCCCAATGTCGAGGCTGTTTTCCCATCCACGGTTCAGCTGTGGGGAACGTGCATAGTTCTTTTCTCAGCTATGTTGTATGCCCTTAATTCGACAGCCAACTGAATAGCGTCATTAAGATTTCTGGGAAGTGCCTGTTTAATGCGGATGCGCATATCCAAGTCAATTAGTGCGTCCACGAATTGGTCTGTAGACAGCGTGTCCCTGATTTCAGCTGACGCAGTGGGTAGGTTAAATTGGCAAGTCGACGAATGGTCTGCCCCAATTCCAGAAGAGACTCTTCCTGCTCTCTGGCGACGCTCACGCTTCCACACCCTGTATAACTCTCATTTGGCCGTGCAAATCGGTCCTCCAAGGCTTTTACCAATGTCTGATAATCGGGCTTTGCGCCCCTTTGCATGTTACCCAACACACCCTGTGCACTGCCTCTAAGGGAACTGCTAAACACAATCCCATCTGGTTGTATCTCTATCCACTTAGCTCCGCACAGGCTTCAAAATGCGCATGATAATCTCACCAAGGACCACTGTCATCATACGTTCCTGGCTTGATCATTTGTCTTGGTACTTGGAAATCTGCCAACGCATTGTCTTCCCTAGAAGGACTGGCGAATCTTACTCTAGATCTCCTTCTCGTTATCCCAGGAGGAAGATAATAATCTTGATATTCTCTGTAGGGTTCTATGGGAGGAAGAAGTCCATGTTCTCCTTTCTGGTATAAATCATCTGCAGGAGTAGAATCACGACCACTGTAAACGCGGGGTCTTGCTCCTGCGCCTCTGTACATTGTCTCTGAAGGTTTGTTCAGCTGCGTCTCTATGCAAGTCCCTGAAGGTGTGTCCAGCAGACTTTTCTGCAAGGGCATTCGCATCTTTGGCTGGCGCACTGTCAAGGGTGGGTGACTTTTCTTCCATCCGTTGCGATTCTCCAGAGAAACGGGATTCACCAACACCAGAATCTCTTGCTCTGCCCTCATGTGCAGTGTCACAGGCGTTGACGACTGGAAACTCTTGTTTCTCATGCTCTCCTCCTTCAGCTCCGCAAGCTTCTCTTCAATCATAGAAATCTCCTTTTCTATGTCGTCCATCGCTCAGCTACCTCAGGCAATCCCACCGCTGCCTCCAAATTTTATGTAACGTGCAAGGGAGTCACTGCCGTGAACCCCCGCGGGCCCGTACCCGTGCTAGAAACGGATAACCCTGAGGTGGTGCAAAATAGGTACAATGCGCAGACTTAATCAGCGGTACTGCGCCTATGTAGGATTCTGTTAACTGGTAGCGTCGTTGACAAGTGCACAGGCAGGGAAGTCCACACACCAGCGCACTTCCACAAGGTGCAAGCAGGGATGTCCGCACCATTGCCCTTGCGCAATGACAGGCAGGGATGTCCGCACACCTTTCACTAGTTCACCGGTTCTATCATAGACACTGGCAGGGATGTCCGCACACCAGAGCTCTACCACAAGACAGGCAGGGTTGTCCGCACACCTGATCTTGCGCAGCAACAAGCAGGGATGACGGCACACTTGTCACTAAAGATGCCAGTATTAATCAGGGATGACCACACACTACTCACAAATTAAATATAAGCAGGGATGACCGCACACTTATATTTACCTGATTTGGTTTGTTGAGTTTTACCTCTAGAACCGTTCTTAAACCAGCGTCAAGAAGAATCCTACATACCCGCATTTCATATATGATCCGTAGTGTATAACTATTTACAAATTATTCAAAAATACCAATACACCCAAACTGGCTAATCCTCATAGTATCCACTATAGAAACACACAATGATCATAATTGCATACTTTAATTAATTAAAATAATAAGGGCGATAACTCTTGCTACGAAATAAGTCATACAGGGTTTCGCTTCATTTCGTTGAAATATTTTTATTTTTAGCGGAAAGATTTGCAGCCCCCCCCCCTCAATCCATGCTATTAATGTGAGAAACAATTTACACACGATTGCTATCAAATGGAGTTTAAATAACGAACCACTATATTGGAATTCCGTGTTCTTAATTAATAATCAGTTCACTGAGAGGTATCATTCTTTGTAAGGGAATATATATGTTCTCCACCGGAGAAATTGCACCTACAAAACAGTGCGTCCCTTACAACATAAGAAAAGCGGCCTGCGTTTGTCAAAAGAGAAGGCTGCATGTTATTTAATTCAGTTGAGTAGTGAGATAATTAAGAATACAGTAATCAGTGGTTGATTTAGAACGGTTTCATTAAATTCGCGGAAAACTTATTTATATTCTGTTCGAGAAATGGTTCCTATCGAATGCATACTTATAGAATAAGACGGCAGGAGAAGAGGGGCTGTTTTAATCGGGCAGAAAAATGGATCATTTAACTTTCTGCTGTTATGAAAATTGTGTGAATGAAATTTTTCACGTAATTTAGATATCTATGAAATATTTCAGCTGTGTTACCATCAAACCGGTCTTCTGCAGGACATATATACATGTAAGTTGTTTTTAAAATATTACCACAATAATATAAGGTGCATAGGAAATATATTTAATTTTTGACATAAAAAAAATTCTTTGACAAAGAAAAATCCCGATATCATTAAAAGCGATTTAATATAAATTATGTTGATTGATTGATTATTTACTGTTTTAAGTCCCACTCGAGAATATTTCACTCATATGGAGACGTCACTAATGCCGGTGAAGGGCTGCAAAATTTAGGCCTATGCTCGGCACTTCGGGCTTTTGAGCAGGGAGGGATCTTTTTCGTGCCACACCTGCTGTGACGCGGGACCTCGGTTTTTCCGGTCTCATCCGAATGACCGCCCTCATTTAGTCGCCCCTTACGACATGCAAGGGGATGCTGGGGACCCATTTTAACCCGGACCCCCACGGGTATATAAATTATGTTAAATTACAGAAGGGAGCACAGGTGCTAGTTTCAATCATCCCATCCCCCACTTTATAAATTACTAGTAACACTCAAATTTGAAAATTTAATTATCTTATGCATATCAACAATGTCTTGCATACTCAAAAGGTCCAAATTAACACAAAATAAGCCATTTTGAAAAAATACCCGTACTTCTGCTATAATATTTAGCGAGACAACGTATCTCGCGATCTCGTACAAATCGGGGGGGGGGGGGGGGGGGTCGTGGGTGTTTGTTGCTGCAACTAATGCTGAATAAATCATTAACAATTGATATTATACAAAAGATTTGGCTTCCTCAAGCCCTTTATCATATTCTCCTTCTGAGGATTACTCATCAAAGAAGTTGCAGATTTCTTATCTATATCAATATTTTTTTTAGCAGCTACATGGCAGTTGAATCTGTAACTATGTTCAGGTCAAAACAACACATCCCAGCATTTCTATTAGTATCATGGCATTGAAATGATTCTTCCTCAAATCTTGATGTGCTAGCAAGCCATCGTTTGACGAGGGATTAGAATAATATAGTGATATATGCAGGTTTTTTTTTTCCACTTTCCGCCTTTAGCTCCTCAATTGTAAACACACTTATGACGTCATTAACTTAAACCGGAAGTTGCACTCAAAAGGATATGGGCCGCTTATGCAGGTGAAAATTGAGGTGTTTGAATACGATTATCTCGGGATTTTGATCGGGTTTTCACCAGCATGTTTAAGAAAATAAGTTTGATGATATTAGCTCTTACGTAAAACCTCGATGGCTTATCTTTAATAAACACTACAATCACTATAACAACAAAGAATAAATCGTACAATCACCATGAGGTCTTCCGTCTGAAACTTAAGACCTTAATATGAATAAATCGTACAATAACTATACGATCTTCCGTCTGAAACGGAAGACCTTAATAATAATAATAATAATAGATAATGGTACAATCACTTAAATGTCCTCCGTCTGAAACGGAAGACCTTAATAAGAAAAGAGAAAAAGAAACATAAGAATCTCAATAAGGTCTTCTGTGGAAACGGAAAATCTTAATAAACAATACAATAACAATAAGGTCTTCTGTCTGGAACGGAAGACCTTTTCAAGTAACATAGAAGAAAAACATACAGTAGAATAACAGTAAGGTCTTCCACAGAAGACGGATGAGCATAATAATAATAATATACATGTAGAAGAAAAACACGCAGCAGAATAACAGTAAGGGCTTCCACAGAAGACGGAAGACCTTAATATAGAAGAGAATAACAGTAAAGTCTTCCGCAAAAGACGGAAGACCCTTAATAATAAGAAACATATTGCCAAACTTTGTTTGGGGAACATATAATGATGTATTTTGATATTCATTCAGATATTCATTCCATACTGGCATAAAAGTGCACTACAAGAACTTGTGTCCGAAAAAAGAAGCATAATGGTCATCGAACAGCAAACTGTGTTATCGGATATAGAAACTGATCTTGACACAACCTACGATGTTTTGATGGAACCCTTACGCAGCGAAAGTAATACTGAGATGACTAGAGTAACACCGTCTCTACAAGCGGACCTATTGACGACTGAAACAACTTTAGATGGGGAGAGCAGAAGAAAAATAAAAGCTGATTCACAACAAAAGGTGACAGAATGGATGCGACACGATGAGGATACAACCAAGGTTTGAAATTTGTTTTGGTTCTTGTAGCGTTAATAATTAAAATTATAGAGCTGTAACCATTGGCAGACAAAAAATATTTGTCACCAATCTCAGAAGTCCCTGTCAAAAAATGGCAAACGGCCCAGTCGGAGGGGAAAACTGAAAATGTTTGGCGTATCACACGAACTTTTTTTTTTATCGGAAAGTCTTACTACTCTTTCACTTTTTTGGTGTGTGTGTGTGTGTGTGCTATATGACTAAGGAGATGTATACAACTAGATCGTGTCTCAATCGTCTGCAAATTGTACATTTAGCGTGTAAGAATCATTTTTTTGAAAGTTACGATAAAAAACGCTCAATTTTAATACTTCTGGTTTGAAAGAACCAACGTCCTCTGGATATGACTGATATGTATATCTAAAATTTAAAAAAGTTCAAAATTGTGTCACAGCTGCTGTTTACTATAAAGCTATTTAGCAGCGAGCGCTATTTTGTCGTAAGTTCTATTGGCGCGCATAGCCAATCGACTACGTGTGCGTGTGTGTAACTAAGATAGTAAGATAGTACGGATGTGTCCAGTCACGTGATGTTTGTTGACCTTTAAACTGAAATTGATATGCATATACTCACCTCACTCATATAAAAAGCAATTCCCGTCGCATTTTTTTTTTTATAACCCATGAGATTCTCTGTATACCTTCATGGTCACTCAGAAGTACACTAATCTACGATCTTCATTTATAAATATCATATTAACTGGAGTCCTGGTTTCTTTTCCATAAACATTGAATAAATAATACGAACCCATAGACCAACGTTTTGTGTTTTACATTTGTTGGACCCTGCGACATACATTTTAAGACTACATTCGGTGGATGACGTAAATAGCTGCAACGCAGTTGAAACATTTCTTGTCTGATACATGTAGTCGCTATCTATCATCCCTGGAACTTTGAAGACTTAAACCGTTTATGAGAAAACGCCCGATCAAAATATCTTTTAGAAAACTGATCCAATCCGTGACATACATGTATCTCATGATCGAAAGTGATTTTCGCAGAAGTATTTGCCTTTACCTTAAAGATGTTTAAATACAATAAAGTATGAGAAAATCGTTGCAAACACTTGACCTATGAACAAAATTTTTAAGAACAACCTCTTCTCCAAAACAAAAAAAAATTAGATAAATCTATCTATCTATCTATCTATCTATCTATCTATCTATCTATCTTCATCTATTCTATTATCTATCATCTATCTATATCTATCTATCTATCTATCTATCTATCTATCCTATTCCTATCGTATCTATCTATCTCATCATAATTTATATCTATCTTATCTATCTAAATCTATCATGCTATCTATCTAATCTATCATCTATCTATCTATCTATCTATCTATCTATCTAATCATATCTATCTATCTATCTACATCTATCTATCTTATTATCTATCTATCTATTATCTATCTATCTATCTAATCTATCTATTATCTATCTATCTATCATCTATCTATCTATCTAATCTATTATCGTATCTATCTATCTATCTATTCTTATCTATCTTAATCCTATCTCTAATCTATCATTCTATCTTCTATTATATCTATCTATCTTCCTATCTATCTATCTATTATATTACTATCTATCTATCTAATCTATCTATCTATCTATCATCTTATCTATATCTATCTATCTATCTATCACTATCTATCTATTCATCTATTATCTATCTATCTTCTATTATCTAATCTATCTATCTATCTATATCCTATTCATATCTATCTATCTATCTATCTACTACTATCTATCTATCAATATCTATTATCTATCATCTACATCATCTACTATCTATTACTAATCTATCTAACTATCATATCTATCTATCTAATCTATCTACTTATCTAATCTAATTATTATCTATATCTATCTATCTATCTATCTATCTATCTATCTATCTATCTATCTATCTATCTATATCTATTTCATACTATCTTACTCCTATCTTATCTCTATCTATCTATCTACTATCTATACTATCTATCTATCTATCTACTCTATCTATCTATCTATCTTATCATCTATCTATCTTCTTCTATCTATCTATCTATCTATCATATCTATCTATCTATCTATCTATCTATCTATCTATCTATCTATTCTATCTATCATCTATCTATCTATCTATCTATCTATCTATACAAAAAGGCGAAGTTAACATTATGTATCTATCTATCTATCATAAAAATATTAGAATGCCGATTGAGTATACTCGACTAGTTTTTACAATTCTTCAGGAGTATAATAAACATTGTTAAGTTACACAAATACACAGCTATTTCAAAGTGATATGAAAAGCGCCAATTGCAATGAATTGTTACGCTTTAATAGAGTTCATTATTAATATTTATATAAAAGTCAAATGTTGCACGACAGCAACTTCTATGATTGCGTGCCCTTCAACTTCATCTCATTTGGGACAAGGATTCTCAATGAGAGTAAAAATCCCAATTTTATCGTTTTTCAAATTGATAAATTCTACAGGGACACAACATAAATAGAATGTTAAATTAGATATATAAGTTCCCGTAATTATGTAAAAGTAAAATTTTTCCGTATTATTACCCCAACGTTACATTGTGACGTAATAATGAACTCTATCAAAGCGTAACAATTCATTGGCGATTTTCATATCACTTTGAAATAGCTGTGTATTTGTGTAACCTAACAATGTTCATTATACTCCATAAGAATTGTAGAACCGGAATACAGACTTGACTATATAATTGG